>CAMOHE010049325.1:0-20290 GCA_946598075.1 Artocarpus hirsutus
TTAGATTGAAGCTTTTCTAGGCTTAGAAACTCTAAAATTTCAAAATACAAGAAAATCTTGAAAAATAGAAAAACTTTGAATTTTAAAATCTAACCTTGAATCAAAGCTTGAAAACGTTGTTCTTGTTGTTGAATCTTGCTCCCGAGCCTTTGATCTCCTAGCCCGAAGCTTGAAAACGAAATTTGTTTCAAAAATTTTTGAGAGATTGAGAGAGAGAATGAGAGAACCCGAGAGAGGAAGAGAAGAGAGGAGAGAGGGAGTGCACGGGAGAATGAGGAGAGAGAGAGAGAAAGTGAAATAAATAGAAGAAGAGGGAGAAAAGTAGTTGCACAAAGCTGTAAGCAACTACACACTGTTTTCAAATCAAATTGTTTTATTAAAACTTAAATTAACAATCAAAAACAACTTAGAACAATTAAAAATCACTATAAAAGTAAATTCACACAAAGTTTCTTAATTTTCACAAAATAGTCAAATTAAGTTCAAAACACTCATCATGGCACACTAATTCACCATTTAACACTCTTAATACTATTTAATTAACTTTGGGGCGTTACATTACATGGCTTTGAAATTAAAGTAACATGCATTATTTCTTGTTTTGAGCTAAATTGATAAGCTGGTAGTCCATTTAAATTGTTCCGAAAGTTTATAATTCAATTTCGTAAAATTTATAACTAAAAATCCGTGTAGAACTGACTAAAATACTATTTCACAAAACTTAACAATTTCAACAAGATTTATAACTTTTATGTTTTAACTTTTTCCAAAATTTAACATCTTAAAAGACTTTTTGTCACTTTTTAAAATAGGGAGATTTGAAAGTCATACCTTCGGCTTGTTTTGATTAGAATTCAAAGAAAATTTCTTCACAAAAATTATTTATTTGGATGTTTCCAATAAAGCTCATGTTAATCTTAGAACTTAATTCAGCCTCTAAGTATGTCAAAACACAAATTTTTGAAATCTGTGTAAACTTAGTTGCAACAAAAGCTGCAACAGATTTTTTTTCTTACATGTGTAGGCTCGTTTTTCAACTCTTCAGATATATCCTTAGACATATAACACATAAACCAGCCATGCCATATAGTTTTCTTTTCATGCCATAGTCCATAACTTATTGTCAAACACTTAATATGCATGATTAATAATTTCCAAAACACTTGTATTCATTATTGATATTCACAAGCCTCTAATTCTCTTTGAAAATAAATCCACAACAAAATTAGAACATAACCACAATATAATCATAACAAAACCATCAAAACCATTACTATAAGCTTGAAAATAATTATGAAATAAGCTTAAACAGAGTAAGGGTTTTTACCTTAAATGTTTCTCTGATCTTTTCTAGAGTAACAATCCTTTTTTTCTAAGGAGGATTGAAGATTGGAACTAACACAATTTTGAGAAGAAAAAAAAGTACTATAAGAGTGGCAGATTTGAAGAGGAAAAATATGGAGAAGAGTTTTGTTTTCAACTAGGTCGTTAGGTATTTATAGGCCAAGATTAGGGACAAAATTGCAAATAAGATATTTGCTAAAATACTCCTGCTAGAACTAGTTTTATCCCTTAGAAGCGTGTAGAAAATGCTACAACTTTGAAGAAGTAAAGTTTGACTTTTCTTTGATTTTTGGTAGTCATAATTTATAATACACAAAAATTTTCTTATACTTTTAGTATTTCTTTTTAAGCTTCCATAACCTTCCATAACTTTCCATAATCTTCCATATTTTTCATACAATATAATTTTCAAACTGCATAATCTTATATGGTATAATTCTTATTCAAATCTGTTGCAATATATTTTGCAACAGTTAAGCTATTAACTTACGTTTTCCATATACATCATCTAACTTTCATCCTCATATCATTAACATTTAATTCATGAGTGTTTGTCACAAAATTTATATTTAACAAAAATTCTTGTCACACTAAAATTGCTCCTTAAGTACTTAACAAATTTTTGAGTACGAACTCACAAAATTTGTTCGCATGAAATACATTTTAACTCATAAAATTTGCATACATAATGCACATATGATTTCACTATATCTATGTTGCAAAACTTTATATTTACATAATGTTAAATTTCTAAGGATGGTCATTGTTTAAATCTTGACTTAACTCTAGACTTAAACTACTGAATTTTTCTGGATATTATGTCCTTGAATGCAATAGCAGTGTCATAAGGATTATTTTAAATCCAAGTTTTGTGGGAAATATCCATAAAGTAAATATAAGTCCATAAGAGTAGATATCATGCTAAAGTCTTTACAGTATATTAAACTTAATGTATATTAGTTAGTTTTGCTGATACAAATTTAAACATCTAAAATCCGCTAAAGTGTTAGAATTCAATGTGCAAAGACACTTAGAAAATTAAAGCAAAACATTACAATTAATTCACTATGACTTTTATGATTCTATTCTAAACTATATTTTTATTGTTCTGTCACTACGATATTTTGAAGATATTTTTCCTCATATCAGTGTAAAGGATCCCACTATATTGTATGCCTATAGTGTGATTTCTATTGACTGTAATTTACTTTACAATGTAAGTTTCTAATTCACATAGAATTAGAAACCTATACTTACATGTACACAAAAGTCAAATGAACCAATGCCTAATAAATGCTTCAAATTTTAGAGAATTATACCCCAATTTTAGGAGGAAGAAACTGGCTCCACTTAGGGGGTTTTTGGGAAGAAATTTTCATTTGAGTCCTTATTGTAGTACTTAAATATTCGAGTTGGCATGAAAAAGACGGGCTGTAGTGAGAGGAAGCGAAGCCACATCGTGAGGAGATGTTCTTACCTGATGTTTGGTCCAAAAGAACTCCAAACTTTCTCCTTTTTATCTGAATATTGCAAACCTATAAATACATCAACATAGGCACAATAAAAACAACATTTTCACTAGAAATTATCAACAAAAGGAGAAAAAAGAAAAAAGCAAGAGAGACATAAGTGTCATTCCAAAGAAATCTTTTGCTTAGAGATTTTTAAGACCATTACTATTTCTTCTCTTCCTTTGTTCTCTTGAACTCTTAATCTTGTTAGTTTTTGTATTTTCATTGTTATTTTTAATTATGTTGGGCTAATTTTATTTTTCATTAAGGGTGATTTTAAACCTTAGACATGACTATGTAATTTATATTTTTAGAATTATTTTAAAATTTTCAATCAAAATTATTTATTTTTTCTATAATTATTGTTCATGATTATGATCTTGTTTTGTTTCGGTGGCTAACTAAATAGAACTTGAGAATTATCTATTACTAGACTAGAAATCTTGATTCATAATTATCTTATTTTTCTAATTATTAGTAGCAAATTATGGTCATTAATTATGGCCAAGGTTTTGTATGATTGCATGTGGAATATAACTTAAGCTAAATGAACCAAGCTTGTACACATGTTGCTTAGATCAACTTATCTTTCTCATCTTAATGCTTGTGCTAGATTAAATCTAGAGAGCTTGTTTTAGGTTTTTTAATGGAAAAAGATTAAATAAAGAGCTTGTCATGTTTGACAACATAGTAAAGAAAGATTGGGATAAGAGCTCGTTGTTATTTATGGTTAGTAGTTTAGATAAAAAATTGAAAAAAAAATGTCACCAATTGCATAGTTATTATCTAGTGGTGGAAAATGATCACTTAACCAACTTTATCACTATTGTTTACAACTCTTTGAATTCTCACTTTGTAATATTTAATTTTCTTATGTTCCATTTAATTTAGTAGTTTAGCTAATTAATACTAAAACCCCCTTATTTACATAAAAATACAAAAATGACCCTTGTTTATCATTAAACTATTAACAACCATATATTTCAACAATATTTAATTTGGAAACCCTTTTGGGACCTATCAAATTTTGGCATTGTGTCACCAAGGACTCTTTTCTTAATTAATTTGTTATTAGGCTTTTTTTTATTTTAGCTTTTATTAAATTTAATTTATGTTTTTATATGCCTTCAAGTAGGGGTGAAAAAAAAATCCCATAATTCGATAAATCTGATTTAACCCACCCAATGAAATCAACGATAATCCAAATCCGACGAATCTGATTAAGAATTTCCATTAACCTACCCAATCTAATTTTTCATTGGGTGGCTTTGGGTTAAATTTTTCATAATCCACAATAAACCGAGCCCACCCAATGTAAAATATATATAATATCTATAATATATATATATATTTTTTGTAATTTTGATATAATATTATACTTAGAAAAACCTTTATTTATATTAACATTGTTTTAAAAACTTATTTTCTTTGATTTCAAACTTCTAGATTTTTTTCTTTCTACTTTCTAATACACACTAAACATTACACTACACAATCCCTTAAAAAATAAAAAATAAAAAACAAAAGACTTTACCACATTCCACTCCAATATACACACCCCGTTTGCATTTCGTTCACAACCTTAACTATCTATCTCTTTACTTTGAAGTCCCAAAAAAAAAGAAAACCCTCTCTCTCATTTCATTTATTTGAGTGAAGATGCTTAGAGTTGGAGATTGGCAATTGTGCAATATGTTAGTTATGGTTGATGTTTATTAACAAAAAAGATATAATTTGTTTTCTTAGTTTTTATTATTATTTTTGTTGGATATGACTTATTTATTTGAGTTTTATTAGACATCAAATATGTGATGAATTTTAGTTTTTTCTTTATATATTTATTATTTTGGTAAATAGTTACTTTGATTTTTTTTTCCTTCTTTATGATGCTCAATTCAATCAACCCACCCAATTCACCCGAATTTTAATTGGGTGGGTTGCTTTTAAACTTTGAGTTTATTGGGTAGATAAGATTTAAAATCAACTACTCGAATTTTAATTGGGTGGATTGAAATTTCCTAAAATCTACCAAATCCACCTGATGTTCATCCCTACTTTCAGGGATGCACATAATCGAATGTCCAACAAAGAAATTGATCAATGATTTCTAAGGAAAAACAAAAACTTGGAATCATCCAACGTCAAGCATGAGCTGCTTCCATCCCCTCCACCTCCATCGTCTTCCTTAAGTAGAACTATTACTTTACCTTAAGAGTTCAACCATGTCTTGCACACAGACCTACCATCATGAAGTGATTCTTTGGACCACTTATCTAAGAACTCTGTTGAACTCGAATAAGAACTAGAAGAGATGGCAATGACAAACAATCAAACACTCAATAAGGAGTTGGCAGCATCAGTTCTTGATCAACAATAGCTTTGCACTGAGTACCCTACCCTTGAGGTTGCCTTTAAGCTTAAGTTCGGGTTAATCCATCTCATGTCAACATTCCATTTTTTGCTAGAGAAGTCCCATATAAGCATCTCAAGGAGTTTTGTATGGTATGTTCAAGCATGAGACTGAATGGAATTTTTGAAGAACAAATCAAGCTAAGGGCTTTTCCTTTCTCTCTAGTCGACTCTGCTAAGGAATGGCTCTATTATCTCCCCATTGGTACTATAACATCATAGAATGAAATGAAGAAGCTTTTCTTTGAGAAGCATTTCCTTACATCCAAAGCTACAACTATTCAGAAGGAAATATGTGGCATCCAACAGTTCAATAGAAAGACACTATGAGTAACGAGAAAGATTCAAAAACTATGTACAAGTTGTCTACATCATCATATTAGTAAGAAGCTTCTTATCCAATATCTTTATAAGGGAAATTTCCAATGGATAAAAGTATGATTGATGTTGCAAGTGGAGGAGCTCTTATTGAAAAAAACTTCTGAAGCCACAAGAACCTTAATCGTAAACCTGGCAGCTAACTCCCAACAATCTAGTAGCCAGTCCAAGAAACCACCATAAAAGGAAGTGAATAAGGTTGGTGCCGCATCTTCCATTGAACAAAAACTTTCTCACTTCACTTTTCTTGTACAACAGACGGCAATGTGAAATTTTTAACAAGCTAAGATATGTGGAACTTGTTTCATAATATGACATCTATCAACATGTACCCAACTGTGCAAAAGGTAATGCGGAGCAAGTTAATGCTATAGGCAGATTCCCAAGGCAACAAAGGAAGTATGACCTCTTCTCCAACACTTACAATGAAGGATGGAGGGATCATCCTAATTTTAGATATGAAAGAAATCAATAACCGGCAGCTTTTAATCCCATAATGAATCATCCATAAGGGTTTACTCAACAGTTACATTAACCATACCAAGCTTGGGCCCAACCTGCTTGTAAAATTCTGGTTCGTCACTTGAAGACATAGCTAAGGCCTTGGCTACTAACACGATATAATTTTGACAAGACACAAGAGTGAGAATTCAGAATTTGAAGAATCAAGTTGGTCAATTGGCTAATGTTGTGAGTCAATTAGAGGCATAAAGTTCAATGAAACTCCCGTCACAAGTTATGGTCAACCTAAAAGAGAATGTTAGTGCCATGACATTGAGGAGTAGTGATAAATGCTTAATTTTACATATTTTCTTTGTTAGGCTTTAGGCTTTCTTGTGTTTATATATATATATATATATATATATATATATATTTGTTTTGTAGGTATTTGGGAGTCAAAAGAATGAATAAGAGATGAAAAGTAAATTTTGAAAAGAAATTACTATAGTGGCAACACAGCTGTAGACGCGGCCGTGGCCACTAGGACCACAGCATTAGGTTTGGAGGCCACGGTGCTAGAGCATAAAAATCTAAAGCATTGAATCTTAAAAAATCTCACAACCATGCCCGAAAAATTGTGCCCTTGTGCATGTCTCTCGATTTGACACCAAAATTGGTCAAAGTGTCCAACTTACCCTTTTCCATATGAAGATTATAAACCCTATAAATACTATACTTTAGAACACATATAGGGAGTATTTTTTATCAGTTTTTCTTAGTTTTATAAGTGAAGAGATGGGAGAAAAGCTCTAGTACGTGCTCAAGGAGTATCATCCACGTGGAGGACTCTTCAATGCTATATATTGTTCATTATCTTATTCTTTCTTTATTTTATTTTTACTTTTCCATATTTTTAGTTTTGTTTTATTTTTGGTTGAAGGGGATTTTAAAACCCTAAAAAAATTATATAAATGATTTATAGAATTATTTTCCAATGTTTGAATTGTGATTGTTTATCTTCTTCTATAAGTATTGTTAATGATTATTTTCATGTTTAGTTTGGGTACGCTAGTAAATAGGACTTAAAATTAATCTACTGTTAAATTGGAATGTTTGATCTGTAACTATCTTGTTATTATAATCATTAGTAGCAAATTGTGGTCATTGTTTATGGTCAAGTTTTTGCATGATTGCATGTAGAACATAATCTAGGTTAAATGAACCAAACTTGTGTGATTGTTATCTTCATCAACCTATCTTTCTCAATTAAATCTAGAGAGTTGGTTGTAGGTTATTTAATGAAAGAGATTTAGCAAAGAGCTTGATTTATTAAACGACAAAGTAAGAAAAGATTCAGATAGTAAAGCTTGTTGTTATCTACCTTTCTAACTCCTCATTGGGCAATAGTCACCTACCCGATAGGTCGAGCAATGGGAACATTGTTTGGCTAAGAGTTTGAACAGCTAAATCCATTGAACCAGCCATAATTTGCCAAGTTCTTTTTGCTTAGTAAAAAAGATTATTATCGAACAAAGTCACGCTTCTGCTTGAGTTTCTCAAGGAAAGGCCCAAGCCTTCTTCGACCACATATGCCCTTGATGAAAGTTAGTTGGGATGGTCTAGTTAGTAGGTACTTCTTCTCCAAGTTAGGACATCCACTTAGCCTCGATATTTCAAAAGCTTGTTTGAGTTGGGGTTTTCGAGGATAAAGTCCTTATGGTAGCCTTGAAAGTAATACCACCTAACTTGGCAAGGCAGCTTCTTCACCTTGAACATTTGTTGGAAGGCCTCCCATGGCATCTTTGTGGCATATGAATACATCAATCAAAGAGCGATAGTAATTTTGATTTAACTAGGCAACACAGAGTTTTCGACGCATGAAAGGATTTATTGGAGCATGAACCCTTGTGGTGGATAGGTTAGCTTGTCATTGGAACTGAGCACTATCAATGTCACGTAATCGGGAATCTGATATTCCCTTTGTAGGGCATCAAGCCAACTAGTAGTCATTGCCGATGAAAATTTTATGACCAAAGATTAGCCCAATCAGTGAACTTGGAAAGCAGCACTCCCTCAAATGCTTGTCCAAACCAATGATATGTGTGCACCCTCCTTGACATGCACATCCTCCTCAGGTTGTGCACCATCCTTGGCCCACAATCTCTCCTCGGTATCACTAATTTCTTCATCACTCACGTCCTCGATGACATCAACCGCTTAAAAATTATCCTAACTAGAGGTTCACCATGAACAATCACCAACCTAGCCCGCTCCCATTCGGTTAAATGAAAGGTGCCATAGGCAGCTACTCTGATGTAGGGATTCTTTCCTCGGTAAGGACAGATTTTAGCAATCCCATTTAAAAGACTAAAAAACTCTTGTTTGGGAGCTATCCCTTGGCCACCACCAAGGATTTGGGCCACCCATGTAGCCTTTTCAGGTTGAAAGAACTAAACTAGGGCCACCGACCGAGGACTTCTCACGGATGTGCCAACAAAGGAAACCTCCCTATCGACGACCTCTCCAGATTGGACTTCCTTCTCCTTGAAGCCTGACTGGTCAATTTGGTTACTACCATCTAACCAAGACACATTCATAGATTGGTTTTAGGAATCACTTAATCACTCATGATGTTCTTTGGAATTGCCTTCTTAGACTTCTAGTTGGTGAAGATATCAAGGGTTTTAGCAAGCTTCTCAACAAAGCTTCCATGACAACCATATGCAAATAGTGGATTCAAAGGTGAAAGGAATGAAAAGGAGGCCTTACTTATAAGCTAATATGGACGCGAGAAATAAAAAGATGCAATAATTACATTCGTTAGGGAAACCGCCATTCATATGTTGACATGTGTTAGTTGATGTCATTCGACTATTTTGGAAACATATAGGTCCCAAGAAGATTACGAAGGGCCTAATTAAAGGTCTGATTAGCACAACCTAGGAAGTGTAACTTGCTCAAGCACCAACCAGGTGCACCAGAAGGCTTTTGTGGGGGGTGTGCTCAGCACGATATTTAAGGACCGCTCCTTAGGCTAGACTACCACCCTGTTCGATGGAACATTGTCTTGTCTCCACAATAAGAGTTGTTACCACCATCCAGTCGGTGAGTATGTCTGAGGACTATCTCGATAAATGATAGCCTAGCAGGAGAAATACACCCTAGAACCCTTTGGCCACCATGGGTGCCCTGCTTGGGTGACGAAGACACTTAATCGAGCGTAGCAATACTTTCATATATGAAAACAAGCTACCCATGAGACCACCATGTGGCACCACCTTAACCCTTAGATGCGCAATCCTCCTCTTAAGGAGATCATGACATCTGTCGCCTAACACTTTGACACCATGGTATGGTGTAACTGGTCACCAAGCAAACCTGCCTCACACCGGGTTCATGACAAACACTAGAAATGGGAGCATTTACTCTACCCTCAAGATAAATGGTCTATCTTGCACTAACCTAGCCTCTCTTTTGGCATAACAGGTACCTGACTTGTAAGTCAGAGAGCCCGTCGCTGGCAACATATTAATGTCCCCTTGACCTCCGAGGCATTCCTTCTCCTTGTGGGTACACTTTGAGCAACCGAGAAGAATAGGGAAAATAGTCTGACTACAGTACACAGCTACACATAATGTTGATTAGGAGAAAGGCATCAATAAGTCTAATTCGAAGAATTCAAACTTAAATTAGAATAACATTAGTCTAATGATTATCTAATTTAAATAATTTTGAATAATTACCCTCTATTCAAATACAATAAGATTTAAATTATTATTTAGACACCAAATTGAAATAATTAATTAATTAAAATTCTAATTTTCTATTTTAATAATTATTTTTCTAGAATTAGTCAAATAATTAATTCACCTAAAAAGTGTTATTATTTGGAGCCTATAGTCCAGATGAACTGTGTGCTCCAACAAGCCGCTTCACATGCTCTTTTTTACTGTCAGTGGAAAACTATACTTCTTTATTCAAATAAAATGTATTTGTTTTGTAGCATTGCGACCTGATGAACATATGTTATTAGGATCCAATAAAAACAAATAAATTAACCCTTGTTTAATTTTTTTGTTTGATTATTAACTCCAATGTCACTCCATTATAAACCAAAGCTACACTCTTGATAATATACTATATTACGAGACTGCAAAATTAGTCTTGTCCATGATCTTTAATAATATGTGTATCCCTATAGATTATCCATAATCGGATGTAGGAGATGTTTCATCTTACCTTGTGATTATCTTGTCTCAAAATTTCATTATTTCACTAATTTGGAAAACTCTACTCGTAACAAATACAAATAGGAAATCATCTAGTTACCCCATATATATATATATATATATATCCAGATGACCAAAGCTTTGTTCTTATCCAATTTTCTAAATAATACTTTTAAAAGGATAACATTGACTCTTTATTAGAGAGCTAAGGATTTTATATCTATGGATTATGCTCCAATCGAATATAGGTTGTATCTCCTATATATTTATGATGTAACCTTTGCTCATCAGAATTCTTGTCTTTGAGATATCAAAAGATACAAACTACAAACATAAAGTCATAAACCCACTTCAGAATTAAGATAACATGTAAATGATTGTCAAAGTATAATGATTTAAGTTAAGGAAATTATTGTTGAATTAATTGCACTTTAGTCCTAGTTCGACATGCGACCACCGCTAGCTCTACCAAACAAATATGTCTACCATGGAGTTAATTCACTTAAACGATTTAGACAAACTACCTCTCTAGTTGGACATAGATCCCATTATAGTCTTATCATGAATAAAGTGTCCAGTATCTTATAAATCTGTATATATTCTCTATATATATCTTACTCTAAAATTCAGTTGTAATAGTAACACATCACATGTTTGATTAATATACAATTATTAGCATGAAAGTAATACGAGGAGCATTATCAATACAAAAAATATTCACATTATTATTTATTTTATTAAAAATTATCAAACATACATATAAAGTATTTATTCCTTTGGGTGTTGATCCTAACAAGTAATACATATTTGCAAGTTAAATATGACCTTACCTAAAATATACATATTTTTTCAAAATGCTTGAAATTGCCATGGTCTTTCTCTTGCCAGATTTCTATTTGTTTCCTTCGAAATTCTTTATTCTCTTGTTTCTCTCTCATCTTCATCTTACTCTCTCTTCCCATGTCTATCTTCTCTCTTTTCCTTCTTTCTTTATTCTTTCCATCCCCTTTATGTTTTCTCTCTTTTTTTTTTCTACTCTTCATAATCTATTTCTCTCTGTCCACCACGTCGCTCTCTTCTTTTTGCCCTATTTCTATATTCTCTCTATCCCTTTTCTCTTTCAACTATGTTCTATTCAACACCTTCTATAACACCCAGAAATTAATTAAATGATATTAGAATGTAAAATGGTGGATTAGTGTGCCATAATAAGTGTTTTAAACTCAAATTTGTCATTTTGTGAAAATTAAGAAACTTTGTATTATTTTACTTTTTAATAATTTTAAATTATATTAAGTTGTTTTAATTGTTAATTGGAATTTTAACAAAGTATTTTGATTTGAAAATAGTGTACAGTTGCACATGGTTCTGTGCAACTAATTTTCTCTCTCCCTCTATTTAAATCACTCTCTCTCCCCTTCACTCTCATTTTTTTCTCTCTCTTCTCTCTCTTTCCCGTGCACTCTCTCTCTCCCTCTCTCTCTCAGTTCTCTCTTTCTCTCTCAATCTCTCTCTAAATTTTTGAATCAAAATTTGATTTCAAGCTTCGAGATTGTAGATTGAAGGCTCGGGGACGCGATTGAGCAACCACAAACCCGAATCAAAGCTTAATTCAAGGTTGTGCATAGATCAACGGAGCTAACGTATAGCGGACTGGGATTACGGTGTGGGACACCAGCACGAGTATTGAGGTAGGACTTCTACCCCATCTTTGGTAGCCAATTTTAAATGTTTTGGCCTCAAAGTGATTTTTAATAAAATATTTTTCAATGATTGGTTGAAAAAGGATTTTCTATAACTGTTTTCATAAACAGTAGATTGAGGTGTTTTCATAATAAACCTCATAATAAATGTTAACGATTATATTTGGTAAATAGAAATTTTAATTATAAAAAGATATACGGGCATAATGCCATATCAGAGATCAGGTCGAGTAGTGAACGACCTTGGGGGCAGCTCCCGAAACCCAGCTGAGCCACTTCGGTGGTGAATTTCATGGTTTGCCTGAATTAATAAAAAGGTACTCTTGATGAATTGTTTCCAATAAACTTTTGATAAATGAAAGTACTTATTTAATTTTATTTTATTTATTGAGAAGTATTCTATTAAACTATTTATCTGTTTGTTTTAAAGATATAGTCCTACTGAGCCTTTTGCTCACATCTTACTTGTTTCAAAATCTTACCCCATAGGTGGATATTAGCTTAGGATCAGAGAAGAGTCCGCTGATTGGACCTACGACTAATAGAGGATTTTGGTAGGTTGTATCACATAAATTCAATGCATGTAAATTCTTAACTCTCTTTTCTTTGGATTGTGGTTGTATTGTAATGTTGTCAATACTATGTGTGTGCACAATATGTGGGCCAGTGGGACCTATACTCACTTCGCCCCATATTAAATTGTTTTATTTGTTCTCTTTTTTTGTCTGAATATTATAATTGTTCATTCTAAATAAACGATTTTAAAATTATCACATTTTTATTTATAAATTTAATTCTAAAACCCTATTTTTAATTAAATCTCTATTTAATTAACTCAATTAATCTACCACGTCACCTCCCGTACTCTGGGGCATGATAGAATGGTATCAGAGCTCAAGGTTATGAACCTTGAGAATTGTGCACACATAGGTACGACAATGAAATACCATTGACAGTCCAAATTTTGTTTTCAAAAATGAGAGAATGACACCTAGACGTCGTTCAATAGCCGATGCCAAGTTTGGAAATGATGAGGGCATGATGAGGGCTATGTTTGCTGCATTCTGGCAGGTGGCAGCAAGAGTAAGACCTGACGATTTTGAGGCTAGTCGTTGGCATTCATACTTTAAGGAGTTTCGATGTGCATCTGTACCAACTTTCGACGAAACTAGGGACCCACAAGTGGTAGAATATTGGCTAGATTTGATCGTAAAGCATCTGGATACTCTCGGTGTGCCAACGGAGTATCGTGTGGAATTTACGGCATATAAGTTTGAAGGTGGTGCTAACACTTGGTGGAAGCAGGCAAAGCGCCTGGAGAATAATGGTAATATCAGTTGGGATAGGTTTGAGGAGCTATTCTATGATCGGTATTTTTCGTAGGGATATAGGGATCAAAAGGCGGCAGAATTCTATAGGTCGCAGCAGGGAGATATGTCAGTTCGAGAATATGAAGCGAAATTCAATGAATTGACTAGGTTTGCTCCCTCAGTAGTGGCATCAAAGCGTGAGAAGTGTATCAAATTTCAGGAAGGAGTCAAGGCTCCTATTCGACGGTAGGTGGTTGCTCTACAACTCAGAAACTTTGGAAAGCTTGTGTCATCAGCGATATCGGTGGAGAATGATTACGCACAATACTGTGAGAATCGAGCCAAGACGTCAGGAGGAGTATAAAGGAGCGGCAGGAGGAGCGTCAACAGTAGACCAACTTCAAGAAAGGACAAGCAGGGTGGCGTGAATAGCGACAGCAGCAGTTCATCCAACAGCGGGCGCAGCAACCCCTATAGTTTTCATTGTCACTATTGCCAGTAGCCGGGACATATCAAGAGGAATTACCCAATCAGGAGTGCTCACCTAGGATTTCAGACCGGAGAAGGAGCTAGTCGTCAGCCCCAGCTATAGACCCTACCTCAGCCACAGCAGTACCCTCAGCTTCCATTCCATCAGTTCTCTCCTTAGCAAATGTCATATCCAGCGCAAGGACATCAACAATAGAATCTTCAGCGTAACGTCCCTCAGTATCGAACACCAAGTATAGCTAACGTACAGTCGCCATCATCACAGCAGTATCAGCCAACTAACCTAGGATCCAGCAATGTTGGTAGACGAACGGGGAAAACTCCAATACAGGTTCACGTGATGACATCAGGAAGTTCAGATGCCCAGACGAGCAACACAGTTGTCGATGGTACGATTATGGTTTCTCAGTCTTTAGCACACGTGTTATTTGATACTGGTGCCACTCATTCTCTCATTTCGAGCTCTTTTGTACATGCCTTGGGATTAGAAATAGAAGAATTTGATGAACCCATAGTTATAACTTCACCCTTGGGGCGGGTGTGTGTGAATAGTATTTGTAAAGCTTGTAAAATAAAGATTGGTGATGGGATTTTGAAAAGTGATTTGATTGTAATCCCCATGAGAACCTATGATGTAATTCTAGGGATGGACTATTGTCCAGATACAGTGCAGTGGTAGACTGCCAACTTACGAAAGTAACCCTAGTGTCTGATAGGGGAACGATAATCACCTACCCGGGTGGTGGTGAACAGTTAATGAGTGAGCGTCGTGTTAGGGCATGTCTCGGAGGGCAAAAGAACGCAGTTTGTTACGCTATCTTCATGGATTTGGAAGGAGAGTCCAGTGCTTCGAGAAGACGTGCAGTGATTCCAGTGATAGATGAGTTTGAGGATGTCTTCCCCGATGAGCTACCAGGATTACCACCGCATCGGGAGATCGAGTTTGGTATTGAATTATTTTTGAGAACAACATCGATTTCTATAGCACCTTACCAGATAGCGCCGGCAGAAATGAAAGAACTTAGGAAGCAGCTTTAGGAACTTGCTGGTAAGGGATACATTCAGAATAATACATCGTCGTGGGGAGCACCAATTTTGTTTGCAAAGAAACATGATGGAACTCTCAAGTTGTGTATAGATTATCGACAACTGAATCGAGTCACAGTGAAGAATAAGTATCCTCTGCCCATGATTGACGAGCTATTTGATCAGTTGGGAGGTTCACGGTACTTCTCGAAGATAGATTTAAGATCGAGATATCATCAGCTCAGGATTAAGGAAGAAGACATTCCTAAGATAGCTTTCAAGACTCGGTATGGACATTTTGAATTTCTAGTGATGCCGTTTGGATTGACGAATGCTCCGACAGCTTTCATGGATTTGATGAACAGGATATTCAAGCCCTACTTGGATCAGTTCGTGATTGTGTTCATCGATGACATTCTGGTTTATTCTAAGACTTGGGAGGAGCATGAGCAGCATCTTAAGATCGTGCTTCAGACTCTACGAGAACATTAGTTGTACGCCAAGAAGGAAAAGTGTGAATTCTGGTTAACAGAGGTCAAATATCTAGGTCATGTCATCTCCGAGCATGGTATTTCGGTGGATCCGTAAAAGATAGAAGCCATAGTGGATTGGGAACGACCGAGGAATGTGGCAGAGATCCGCAGCTTCAAAGGACTTATAGGATACTACAGGAAATTTGTGAAGGACTTTTTGAAGATAGCAGCACCATTGATAAGATTGATTAGGAAGAATGTCAGATTTGAGTGGAACAAAGAACGTGAGTTTACTTTTCAAGAATTAAAGAATCGATTGACCTCAGCACTAGTGTTGATCATTCCCAACAGTGACAAGCCATACGAGGTTTATACGGATGCTTCAGGACGTGGACTTGGATGCGTGTTGATGCAACATGGGCAAGTAGTAGCATATGGATCGAGACAGTTATGACCTCACGAGCAGCATTACCCTACTCATGATTTGGAGCTCGCGACAGTGATTCATGCATTGAAGATCTAGAGATGTTATTTGTTCAGGGCAAAATTTTAGGTTTTCTCCAACCATAAGAGCTTAAAGTATTTGTTTACTCAGAGGGATTTGAACTTGAGGTAGCAAAGATGGATAGAATACATGGAGGATTACGATTTTGCATTGCAATATCATCCCAAAAAAGCTAACGTCGTTGCGGATGCGCTTAGTCAAAAATCTTCAGGGATACTTGCATGTTTGGCTCTTGAAGATTGGAAAAGGGATGCAACAGTAAGTGAGTTCAGGCTACAGTATCAAAAAGATTACAATCGCATTTTGGTATATCACATGAAGACGATCCCAACTCTTATTCAGATGGTGAAGCAGAATCAGTGGCAAGACCAGCATCTTCAGGGAATCTGGACGCGAATTCAAAACAGAGAGTAGTTCAAAGAATGGAGAATACATACAGATGGATCGTTGTACTTCAGGGAGCGTCTAGCGGTTCCAGCTATTGCAGAAGTAATAAAGGCCGTAATGGATGAAGCTCACAAGTCTCAGTTTGCCATTCATCCAGAGGGTACGAAGATGTATCGTGACTTAAAGAGGCAGTATTGGTGGAGAGGTATGAAGAAAGACATTCGAGAATACGTGGCCAAGTGTACGATTTGTCTTCAGGTGAAATCCGAACATCAGAAGCCAACAGGTCAGCTTCAGCCACTTCCTATTCCAAGGTAGAAATGGGAGCATGTGACGATGGATTTTCTTACCGGATTGCCAAGGACGGAGCAGCGGCACGTTGCGATTTGGGTCGTGGTCGATAGGTTAACGAAGTCAACTCATTTCATCCTGTTCAGGTCAACATGTTCAAGGAGGATTCTTAGGGAATTATATCTGTAGAACATAATAAGATTGCATGGAGTTCCTCTGTCCATCACCTCAGATAGGGATACCAGGTTCAATGCCAAGTATTGGAGCAGCTTCCAGGAGGCTATGGGTACAGATTTGAACTTCAGCACGGCATTTCATCCTCAGATCGATGGGCAATCTGAGCGAGTTATTTAGATTCTCGAAGACATGTTACGTGCTTGTGCGTTAGACTTCGGCGGGAACTGGAAGAAGTATTTGCATCTGGCGGAGTTCGCATATAACAACAGCTATCAATCGAGTAATGGTATGGCACCGTTCGAAGCATTATATGGACGACCGTGTCGATCGCCAGTGTGTTGAGCCGAACCAGAAGATAGAGTTATTCTTGGGCCGGATGAAATTCGTGATAGCAACAAGAAAATTATCGTGATTCAAGATCGACTGAAAGCAGCTCAGAGTCGGCAGAAGAGTTACGCGGATAGAAGACGTCGACGTTTGGAATTCAAGGTTGGAGACTTTGTACTGCTGAAGGTATCACCCCGTAAAGGCATCTTGCGATTCGGAGTGAAAGGAAAACTCGCGCCGAGATATTTTGGACCGTTCAAGATCATTCAACGTGTTGGTGTGGTTGCTTATCGACTCAACCTTCCTCCAGAACTTTCGCATGTTCACGACGTATTTCATGTGTTAATGCTTCGAAAGTGTCCACCTGAGCAGGATAAGATTGTTTCGTTCTAGGACGTACAGATTCAGGAACACACGACATATGAAGAAGTGCCGATCCAGATTATCGATCGTAAAGTGATTAGTTTGTGTCGTCGTGAGATTTCGTTAGTTAAGGTCGTGTGGCAACATCATGGGATTGATGAAGCCACCTGGGAATTAGAATCAAGTATGCAAGAGCTGTATCTGCATTTGTTTTATTTTTGAATCAATTTGTAAATTTCGAGGACAAAATTTCTTTTAGAGGTGGAGAGTTGTAACACCTAGAAATTAATTAAATGATATTAGAATGTAAAATGGTGCATTAGTGTGCCATAATAAGTGTTTTAAACTCAAATTTATCATTTTGTGAAAATTAAGAAACTTTGTATTATTTTACTTTTTAATAATTTTAAATTATATTAAGTTGTTTTATTTGTTAATTGGAATTTTAACAAAGCAATTTGATTTGAAAACAATGTACTATTGCACATAGTTCTGTGCAACTAATTTTCTCTCTCCCTCTATTTAAATCACTCTCATTTTTTTTCTCTCTCTTCTCTCTCTTTCCCGTGCACTCTCTCTCTCCCTCTCTCTCTCGGTTCTCTCTTTCTCTCTCAATCTCTCTCTAAATTTTTGAATCAAAATTCGATTTCAAGCTTCGGGATTGTGGATTGAAGGCTCAGGGACGCGATTGAGCAACCACAAACCCGAATCAAAGCTTAATTCAAGGTTGTGCGTGGATCCACAGAGCTAACGTATAGCAGATCGGGATTACGATATGGGACACCGGCACGAGTATTAAGGTAGGACTTCTACCCCTTCTTTGGTAGCCATTTTTAAATGTTTTGGCATCAAAGTGATTTTTAATAAAATGTTTTTCAATGACTGGTTGAAAAAGGATTTTCTATAACTGTTTTCATAAACAGTAGATTGAGGTGTTTTCATAATAAACCTCATAATAAATGTTAACGATTATATTTGGTAAATAGAAATTTTAATTATAAAAAGATATACGGGCATGATGCCATATCAGAGATCGGGTCATGTAGTGAACGACCTTGGGGGCAGGTCCCAAAACCCAGCTAGGCCACTTCAGTGGTGAATATCATGGTTTGCCTGAATTAATAAAAAGGTACTCTTGATGAACTGTTTTCAATAAACTTTTGATAAACAGAAGTACTTATTTAATTTTATTTTATTTATTGAGAAGTGTTCTATTAAACTATTTATCTGTTTGTTTTAAAGATATAGTCCTACTAAGCCTTTCGCTCACATCTTACTTGTTTTAAAATCTTACCCCATAGGTGGATATCAGCTTAGGATCGGAGAAGAGTCCGTTGACCGGACCTACGACCAATAGAGGATTTTGGTAGGTTGTATCACAGAAATTCAAGGCATGTAAATTCTTAACTCTCTTTTCTTTGGATTGTGGTTGTATTGTATGTTGAACCTTAATTGGCCCACGTGGAAGAAGAGCAGTTTTTAGAACAAAAAAAAAATTTGCTCAACTGTCATAACCGTTGATGGTCACGGTTAATATAAACGACCCATGTTTTGGTTCCTGAGCACGCAATTCAAAAACAAAACCTACACCATCAAAGGAGGATTGAGAGTGTTCAAAAAATCAAACTTAACGGTGCAAATTCAGGTAAAAAACAGAGCAAGAAAATGTCAATGGCAGGAGGTAACTTTCGATCCACATGCTTCCGCTTTTATGAGTTCAAATTGTCATATATGTTGCAATTTGATTCTAACATTTGGCATCAGAGCCATTAAAGCCTCTGCCTTGCATTACTGTGTTCAATTTTGAACACATATTATGCTCTGCTTCACACGGGAAAGCCATAACTGTTTTTTCAATTTTTCCTTGGCATTATTCATTGTTGATGCTAGAAAACAATTATTTTGATGTTTTCTTGATATTATGTGATGAAAATCGTGATAGTTCGAACACTTTTCACGATCTGCAAATTCAAAATTTTGGCCGTTGGGTTCGATCTTGATCAAATGAATTCTTCACCATTTTTTTTTTTTACGTTTTGAATTCATAGATCAACATATTTTTGAATTCTGATCATTTTACGATTTGGAGTGGCTGAAACGGACGTCGGAGGGAGGAAAAACCGTCGGGTTTTTCAATGGATTGCGTGGGTCAAAACCAGGTCAGAACGACCCGGCTGAAGGTAGAAGACGACCCATACGACAGGTCGTTTTGCATACGGGTAGCAAAACGACCTGTCGTTTTCAGATTGACGAAAAGCATCCTCCCTTATTGGAACGACGCCGTTTTTGTCCATGAAGGGAAACGACCAGCGTTTTGGCTAGCGACCAAACAATTCCAAAACGCCAAACAACGTCGTTTTAGAGGCACCAAAAAAAAAACCGAAATTCAAAAAAATAATAATAATAATAATAATATATTATTATTATTTTTAATTTAATTTTTGGTTTTTGGATATGCAATTAATTTTTGCAATAATTTCATGGGAAATTTATTTTGTATATTATGTGCCAAATATTTGTTTTATGTGCTAATTTATTGTTATATGTATAATTTTGTTTTCATTATGCATATTATTAAGTTGATTATTCCATGGATAATTTTTATGAACAAAATAAAATGTCTTAGTGATCCATATGATTTTGAATAATTAGAGCTTAGCCACAGTACCGCTAATTATATAAAATTATATATTAATTGGTTTAGGATCACATTTGGTTAAAGGACATTTATTGCAATTAATTGTACTCAATATAATAAAATTTACCCACAGGAATTTTATTACATTAGTATAACTAATTGGGATAAAGTATCAAATTATATTTTCTAATTTACCCACAGATATTAGAAAAGGGAACATAATTTGATAGTTTTATCATACAGTACAATGAGTCTAATTGAATTAGAACTTTAGCCTACAGGCAAGTTT
>CAMOHE010049326.1:0-19622 GCA_946598075.1 Artocarpus hirsutus
TTTTTTTTTTTTTTTGGGGTGCTTTTACTGTAGGTGATTATAAATTTATAATTTAGCCTTTGTGTTGTTGTTATCATTATTGTTAAAGGTTATTATAATCAAGATTCTTTTGTCTGACACTAGTTCCGTTTGTTTTCTGCGTGTTTTGAAAAGGTGAGGGGTGAATTTGGGATTAGTGCAAGATAAAGAAAGAAAAGAAAGAAAACAATACATGTGCTTCTTCACGTGGCGTGTGGATGAAACCTCGAGACCAACCTCTGTCTACGTTGGGAATGTATCCTTAAGCAACATATGTGCATACGTGATTTGAACGGTGGATTTAAACTGACGTTTGTAAAAACCCTTAACAAATTTGTCGGCATATCATATCGAAAGCGGAGTGGATGGTTGGACGGTTTAAGTATGACATTGGTGTTTCATTTTTTTTTTAATTTTTTGGCGCAAATCACACGCCATTCCAGCTATATGTTCTGTCACTTATACGATATGCTTTTAACTTTATTTTAATTCTGCAACAATTTCTGGAGGAGTCAGTAAAATGAGTGCATATCAAGATTATGGACCTATGCATCTTTGTTGAATCCAAGCTCCATAGAAAGAGGTACAAGCTCAGATTGAGGAAGAAACTAGGCTTTGATGACAAAGAGCCAATATAGGGGAAATGGAGTTGGCGTTGGCTGGAAGAGCTCAAGATAATGGAAAGGCTTTGGTGCTAGGAAAGCATAACTGGAGACCTATCAACTGAGTGGAGGAAAGGGAAAAACGAAACTGAATTTGCCAAAAAAAAAAAAAAAGGAAAGTCAAATAACCAAGGGGTGGTATTTTAGTAAATAGCTAAGGAGAAGATCAAGGCATTGCATTAAAAAGGTGTTTAATAAAACAATTTGAATTCAAAAAATGAATTCATATTGTAGCATGTTGTAATATACTTTTATTTTACACCGTAATATGTAAGAGCTTTATCTTATAAACAATTCAACCTCATAAATTTAAATTCATCTCCCAAACACAAAGTAAATTGTTAAAAGAATGCCTACTTAATTTTTTTAGTTCAATGTATAATAACAATAATAATTATGGGAGTTCAATGTATAATAATTTTTGTAGGAACATGAAAGATACCAACAATATATAGGCTTACTATAGGAGTTTAAAAGCCATTCACATTCTTAAATTAATTATAAAAAAAATTTAAAAGTAACAAAAATATTTTTAAGTGACAACAGGTTTTTTAACCTTCTATAATAAGTCATATAAAACATTATATCATCAAATGTAATAAAGGTATCGCCCTTTTCTATCATTAGATCTGTAACTATTAATAGAAACATTGCTATTGAAAACTCATCTATAATGTTACTTAAAAGTAATTGGTAAGTAAGCATATTTTAATAATAAAAAAACCTATTATTTTTTAAATAAATATATTTTAGTGATAGAAAACCTATCAAATCTTACTTATTTAGTCCTCTTTTACTTTTAAAATTAAAAAAAAAATAAAAAAAAAAAGTATGTATACAGAAGCATCTATGATGATGTCGGGTTGGATCTCTAATCCACACTGATTTAGGAGTCTGCATGAGAAGCATCACAATACTTCATAATCAAAAACATGATCTTCATGCTCCTAGTTATGATCGTCTATAAACACGATCATTACAGTCACATCCTTAATTACTCACGATTATGTGGTTAGTACAAGCAAAATATATAGAGACAACTCTTGAAGTCTCAAAAACTATCAAAGGAATATTATAAAATGTCAGAATAATAAGTCTTATTCTTTCTTTTGTCGCCCAACATTTCACTAAGTAAAAAATATAGAATTAAGCTAGATTATTATCATGTATACTTCTATTTTATTTGTTTTTTATTTTTTCCTTTTATTTTATTTGATTCGATTCTTACCATTTTTAATTGTCACTGTGAACGAATGAAAGACGTCCTATTACCTTTTTGACTCGAAATTATCGGAAAGTTCAAATTTATTTTTGGACTTTATTTTAGTTAAGTTAAAACTCTAATATATAAATAAATAAAAAGTATATAAACTAAAAGTATATATAACTTAAGTTATAGTAAAAGCTAATTATCCATTCAATTCAACCGAATAATTGAATGAATGTCAGAGTACTCAAAGACTTCTACTAGTATGCATAGCATATAAAGGGTTTCGTGGTTCGAATCACGGTTCGAATCATTTTGCTATAGTATTTTCTCTCACAAAAATTTAAATCTTTAATCAAATTTTTTATTCAAATCTATAAACCAAACGGACTCAAAGTATCTTCCGTTCTTTCTATAACTAATAATTTGATTAGATTATCTATCCGACTATCCAATTTAATTCAAGAGCTAGTCAGTAAACACTACATTAGTTGTGAAAGGACTATCATATTAAAATTTATGTTTTTTTTAGGAAACATTTTTCAGTTCTTTTGATGACTATAATCTTTTCCAAAACCTTAGAGAAGGTATTTATAACATTTTTATTTCCCCCTTCCTCGAAATATATTAGAATTAAGCAAGTATCCAAAGGTTTTTTTTTTTTTAATTTGCTTCTACTGGAAAAAAAATTTATTATTATATCAGTAAAACAAAATAAAGTATTTTGATTTTTTTAATTGATTAGGCAACACCCAAATTTAAACTGGAGAAATGTGCAGTCCCCCACCATACTGCTCGGCTATGCCGCCAAAACGCTATAAAACATATGACAAACTTTTCCCTTTTTTGGGAACAGTATAAACTTTTCCCTTTTATAGAAGTGAAGATGAGGAACAAAGGTTAGGGACCGAGTTTAAAAGGTTGTTGGACCTTGTGGCGCTCATAATGGTGCATGACCCAAAAATAAGGTTTTTATTTGGAATAAAAACCCATAAAAAGGAAAAGTATCGTTTTGAAAATACTGTGTTTCTTGACAAATTGAGTGAATCGTGTAATTTACTCTTTGTCTAAAAAGGTGTTTGGTAGAGGCGGTCTTAACTACTAACTCAGTTATGAATAATGTAAAATTTTTATATGTTACAGTAAAAAAAAGTTGTTATAATGTAAAGCTCTTATATGCTACATGAAAAATAATTCTAACTAATAGTTCTATCAGTCATACCAAACACCCTACAATAATGAGAGAGAAATCTATATTTTGAATCAGCTCCTTTACGACAGACTTGATTATCAATAGCCAGATAGTTAGAAATATAAGGGCGATATGCTATTTCTTTAGTTGTCGTCTCATTGTTGTTTGTGCTGTATTGTATACTAGAAATCTTCTAGTATAATCATTAGAACTTGGTCTAATTAGATTTATTAGATTGTTTCATCAATAGTGGCAAATCAGGACCCTCTTTTGACTTGGCTTGGCAATTCTATTATTAGTGAACAATAATTAAATAATTCCTTCATAGAGATTGAGGACATAATTCATATGGATATAGCAAGTCTTGTTTGGGTTTCTTCTTTATATTTTTTCTCTCACTCGTAGTATGAGGAAGAAGTTATAACGACCCTAACTACATAATTGTTACTTTTAATACTTAAATATGATTTCTTAAATTTGTGGAATACTTCTTTTACTAATAACCTTAATACTTGATTTTAATTAATTCTTTCTTACATTTATTGCTGCACAAGTTACGACATATTGTCTTAAACATATTAGTCATAGCATCATACAGAGGCTCTATAACTAAACCTTGGTCTCCAAAACATACATATATAATTTCAATTGTATTGTTTATACTTGATTAAAAAGTCATAATTAACAAAAACTAATCCAGAATAAAACGTGCACGTTATACATTCACAATCTCCATTGATCTTCCACCACTGCACCAACATCCATCAGACATTACTTGCAGGTTACTTACTTACAACATAAAGATACTTGGATGAGCTTTCACTCAGCAAGTAGGAATAACATCTCGCAAAACATTTAAGAAGACGAATAGTAAAACATGCATGTGTTGATTATACTCATTTATGATCATATCTTATTAATCTAACGGGCCCAAGTATTCGTAACAGTTGCTCGGGATCATCGGGAAATTAGGGTTTACAAGGTCCCTAACGATACCTTGATCTAAATTACTATACTAAAATATAAGCTTTCTCTTAGGTCTGGAGGTTGGTATGACTCTCAACTTAACTTATTCTTGTAAGTCTCACTAGACTTATTAGTGACTATGCAGTATGACATAATATCACATACTGTAACATAAGGTATAAATATGCATTTATAATTTTCATGAGAACATGTAAAATATTTTTTTAAGAAACTATTCATAATATAGGCGAGATTCCTATTCATCTGCTATCCAGAAATAGGATTGCTAGCTCGCCATGTTCCTATACACTATTTTTAAATTATGTGGAAGAACACCTATGGAGAGTATAAGGTTAATTTTTCTTATGATATGTAATTTAGGGTTTCCAAGGTCCCCAATGACACCGTGATCTAAATTACTATACTAAAATATAAGCTTCTTCGTAAGTTGGGAGGTTGGTACGATTCTCAAACTTAACTTGTTTTTATAGGTTTCACTAGACTTATTAGTAACTATGCAGTATGACATAATATTACATACTATAACATAAGGCATAAATATGCATTTATAATTTCTATGAGAGCATGTAAAATATTTTTAAGAAACTATTTATATTGTAGGCGAGATTTCTACTCACCTGATATCCAAAAATAAGACCGCTAGCTCGCCATGTTCCTATACATTTTTTTAAATTACGTAGAAGAACACCCATTGAGAGTATAAGGTTAGTTTGTTTTATGCTATGTAATTTAGCATAATCATAAAAAGAATTGTCATTGGATTTGAACAATTACCTTGTTTGTTACAAGGATTCATTAGTTTAATCTCCATAATTTAGCTTTTCTTAATTGCCTTTAATTATCCGTGCTATAGTTGACAATTAATTAATCAATTTAATAATTAATTAATTATCTTATCCGTTCTTTATCATTATTGGGCTCATAGTTATATAAAGACACATATCTAGTTACTATTCTTTTTCATAAACCCAATATAGCCTACTAAGTCTAGAAGCGTCTACGGTATCGTAAATGCTAGATTGTCGAAACTTTGATCAAAGAGATAGCTTTTGAACTAACACAAATATTGGGCAAATATTTAGCATTGTAATGTTGTAGGCCTGACTTGTCAGGCTTCTATGCTTTCTATTTTAAATTCCGTTTGAAAAACTGTTGAAGTTTGTTAAAAAAATCCATATTTCATGTAAGTAAGTCGTGTCAAAAATCATATTTTAAAATAGAGTCCGAATTCGATAAACTATAAACCATAGGCTCTTATAGTTTTTTGAGTGCTATAATTCATCAGTTGGTTATAAATTGCAATTCTCCTACTAAACAGATGATTTTTATTTTAAAAAAAAAAACAGTACTAAAAGATACTTTTTTGTTAATTTTAAAAGTCATAGTATATATGTATGTCAGAGACAGTTTTTTTAAAAGTTTTCTCACGAAAGTAGAACTTTTTTTTTTTCAAAATTCTTTTTTCTATCTTTAACATTCTGTTTTCGATGATTTTGTAAATTTTACCAATTTTATAATATCTATAAAAGGTTTTGGCAATTTTCAAAAAATTTGTTTTAAAAGTCTATTTTAGAGGTAGAATCTTAAAATATTTTCTTCACAAACGTTTTTCGTCTCATCGAGATCTAAAATTTTCATGTTTTCAAAAATTGTGATTTGGACTTTTTAGGGCTCATCTTCATTAAAACAAAAAGAATTCTGTTTGGAACAATAAACTACATAGTTTTCTAAATATGCTTACAATTGTATTTTAGAGACAGAATTTAAAAAATTTTCTTCACAAAATTTCTTCATCTCACTAAAACCTAAAACTTTCATGTTTTACAAATATTATAATTCGGCATCGAAGAGGCCCGTTTCCATCAAAAATAGTGGCTTCCTATTTTTTACATAGTTTTTGGTAGTTTTTGAAAATACTCTAAAACCTTGTCTTGGAGTTAGAGCAATGAAAATCCTTGGTCATGAAGATTTATTTAGAACGTTGAGATTTAAAAGTTTCATGTTTGAAAAAATTCTAAAATCAACCTCTAAAGGATCTATTTCTATGCTGAAAATAAGTAGAAAATTTTTGAGCTTAAACCACTACCTAGTCCTAAACATGTTCACATCTAATCTTGCATAAATTGAACCATAACAACTTAAACTTACAAAACCATAGCAAATACACAAACAGGAGCTAATTTACGTGCCATAATCATTAATAACTATAAAATATACTAAACTTAATTAAAAGAGAGAATAAGGTTAGTTTTATACCCTTGAAGAAGAATCCTTAAAACAATCTTCCAGTCCTCATTTTTTCTTGATTCTGGCTAGGATCTTGAGAGTGTAGGGATGGAAAAATTTTTGAGAGAGAGAAAGGCTAAAGGAACTAGTTTTGGTTCTTGAGAGAATGCGAGAGAAAAGCAAAAAACAAAAAAAAATACAATCTTGAAATAAAGGGTTATTTATAGACAAAGGACTAAGTGATCTTATTTTCTTAACCAAGATTTATTAAGCCTCTAATTAACTCTTTTGGGTCAATTTTTTTTTGTTAATTAGGCTCTAATGGTGGCGCTGCAATGAGGGAGAAAAGGTAGAGGGAAAAATCTCATTATTACGTTAAGGCCAGTCATCAAATTAAATACCAATCCAAGTCATTTCTTGGTCCTGGTTCTTATCTATTAACAATCTTCAAAAAAATTCCTCAAAATCGATATTTCCTATACTAGCTAGAGGTGACTACTTAGTTGACAGGGAATTTTGTTTCCGTACATGGCCTCTATTATTGCTTATTTACGGTCTAAAACCAATCTCCAAATAAATCGATATTGATGTTAATTCTTAATCGCATGTTAAAACTGGACTGTTTTAAATCTTAAAATTATGTGTAGACTGAATAAAACCTAAACTTAATTTTTCATGTAGTTTACCTCGATAATAACATAGCCTTTGATACTGTCGATTCCTGAGCTCGAATAGCAATTTTATCGAAAAATACTACTCACATAACTTCGATTTTTAACTAATAGGCAATTAAGAATTTGCTATACATTAGAGTATTTCTTAGTACATTGCTAATACCATACTATACTTGAAAATTCTTATAACTCTAATTCTTAAGATATTTATATATTGAAATTTCTTTCATCTTAAATTGCAGTGAAAATTATCGACTGAATTATTTGATTATAAAAGTTAATAAATTTTAATATTTACTATAGAATATTGAAATTTGTATATTTATTCCCTAAATCTTTCAATATACCAAAATTCAAACAAGATATTTTTCATGAAAATCCTTAACTTGAATACGTAAATTATATTATTTAATTCTAGAATTTTCTCGGTCATTATAAAAGTAGACTAGAAGTACTTCTAATTAACTTTAGGAATCAAGCTATATCAATTTTTTTATAGATCATTATGAAAAGAGTTTTTTTAATCACTATTTCAATTTTGAAATTGATTTTTAAAATATTTTCATTTCAAAGTTATATGTATTGGATCCTGGTAGAGTAATATATTTTACTCATAATTGGTTATAACCCAAAGATTTCTCTCATTTTTTGGAAAAACTCTGATCTTGTAGTGTTCACTTACTTACTTATAAATAGTAAGAATAGCAATATTTTAAAATAAAAAATTAGCAATATTCATTAAAAAATATGTAGTTTCAAGTTTTGCCGGAAGTAAATTTAGTAAATCTATATATATTTATTAAATTTGATCATCGGGTAAATTTATTATTCATCAAGTAAATGTTGGATATCGAATTTGGCCATTGGGTAAATCTTGGATTTACCAAATTTAATTATGTAGTAAATTCAAAATTTACATAATAAATTTTGCATTTACTGCTATTAATTAATTTATTTAAAATTTCTATGTTTTATTCAACCGAAAAAAAAGGTAGTTACCTCATTCTCTCAAATATATATATATATATCAGAAATCTTAGATTTTATGTAATTTCTTCTCTTTTTTACGTATCTATACATAAAATACACACAATTATCAAGCCCTTTCTAGTCCTCCAAATGGATACATATATGTAATTATTGGATGAAAGATTGATTGCATGCTCCTATCATCAATTGGACATGGCCATCCAACACGATGGTACGACACGAAAAATTTAAGCCTAGTATTGCAAACCACGAGGTTATATTAGGTTGGGCAAGTACAACACAAGATAGTAGATCATGTTAGAGCACGTTGGTCGGCCATGACATGACACGATGAAAAGTACAAGCATGACACAAACACGAGCACGACACGTCCCATTAAACAAGATGGGCCAACATGACAAATACGTCTTTTATTATTATGTAATTTTAATAACTATGGTGAGTTAGAAAAAAAGGGTCTCCTTATGTATCGACGTCTTAGGTAAATTTACAAGTCGCTAAAGATAAAATGAGGTACTATACCCTGAATAATCATGAATATAAAGACTAATTTAGCTTACACAGCTTATTAACTGAATTAGAAAGGCAGGTGCAGCGAGTACACTATGAGGAGTTTATATTAACTCTTGCAAGATTCATTACAAAGGTTTCATAACGAGCAAAGTCTAATAATTAAAAACATCTTTCAAAGGTGGTCCATGTTGAAAGTAAGATATCCTCAATAGGTCGGTGGCCTTTTTGATATTCAATGATGCTAAAAATCTTGGCATAGATAGGCCTGATTTCTCTAGTTCATCATAATTCTTAGTAATGAAGGTCAATACATCCTTGTTAATCTAAAAAGGCTGCTTCTGTGATAGGTTCATGACCTCGCAAAGAACATTATATCAATTATATATAATTATATCAATTTATATAATTCATATAAATTGAATATAATTATAAGAAATATATAATTATATCTCTCAATAATTAAAGAACATTACAATATACATAAATATAATTCATCAATTTCACCTTAAAAAATATCAATTTATGTTTAAAATCTTTATAGTCAACAAAATAAATATAATATTATATGAGAACTAACCATTGTCCACCTTAATTAGTTTTGACATTGTGTGTTTGATTGATATAGGATATCATATGATATGGTTGAAGATTGACAACCTTAAACAACAACTCTATGTTTTAATTAAATAAGTTTAGATATTACATTTTCCTTTTGTAGTTTTTTTCTTTTCATTTCAAGAAAATGTGGAGTGAGAGACTTGCCAAATGACATAGTATTTGCCTTTTAATGGCATCAATTTTTTTTTTTTTTTTGTTAATAAAATGTGAAATTAGATTTTTATTTGAATTATATGAAATTAAATTTTATACTTTCTATATTATAAAAATAATTTAAAGGGGCTCAATGTCTTAGTGACCAACCCCATGGTCAATTGCTCCAAGTACGGTAAAAGCACAAGCATGAGATATATTTGAGCATGTAGGCTAGGCCTAAATTTTTCAATCTTGGGTTGGCATAACCATGTCACGAAGTTTTGATGTCCAAGCGTGACGGGACACAAAGCATGTTTAGGCCCAACCGATTATGGGTCAGGCTGGCACGACATGATTAATATCTCTATATACTAATATAGGAAAATTAATGTTCTATATGTAGATAATAGCAAAATTATAGCTAATAGCAGATGTCATTTAATGTAGACTACAGCAGTTGCAATTTACATGCATATTTGTAGTCAACTTGTTTATGAGGCACACTAATAAATAAATTGACATAATAATAATTTGAATGGTGATATTGCTAGGATAATTTCTAACTATATACAACATAAGGTTGTCAAGATATTTGGAACATATGTGGTGATGGTGACAAGCTAAAAGTTATCAGTAGATTAGTTCCATAGAGGTAGAGATTTTATTACTCAACTTTTATGAGATTTTGTCTAATTAAAATTGGTTCTCTATTTTTCAAGATAAATTATATATTATTTTGTTGTTGTTATTATTATATGAATATCACGTAAGGCATAAATATTGTGGACTCATCCTATGGTGTACAGCAAGGTCAAGTGATTTGAAATGTTTTAATACAATTTGAGAAGCATGATTAGATAGTAGGACTCTATACATATCGATAAGGATATGATAGAATGCTGAGACACGAAGAGAACAACGGTTACGTCCTTGGAAACATATATCCTAAAAGGAAAATAGAGGGAGGCATCATCATTCTCTTGGGTTGAAAGTCCTAAAATGCATTGTATATGAAACGTCTTGGTGAAGATTTAGGACTCGGTGTTCCCTCACCAACAACTCATGGGTTAGTGTTTTGAGTTGTCAAGCGCGCCCTTTGAGGATTACGATGAGTAGAGAGACAAAATTCTAAGCTTCGTTGTGGATGCCGACAATTATTATTTAAGGATAAATAATATTATATAAATAATGGTAAAGTTAATCTATAAAGCATCTACCAGTTATGAACATAATGGAATTGTTTTAACGTAAATAACATTATGTTGCAAATAAAGTAACCATGCAAGTATCAACACAATAAATAATAAAACCTATGTCGATAGTCATTTCCTAGTATTTTTACCTCTTAGGTGGAGTTCGGTGTAATCTATCCGATGAGGAGTAGACAATAACGATGTTTATGACGTGTCGAAGTTTCTTTTAGCTTTATATATATTTCTTTTGATCATATAAGACTCTTAAATTGTGGTGTTGACTGTGTTAAATTATCTAATGACTAGGAGTTGTATAATGATAATGATGATTATATTTTTAATATTTGGTGCTGCACTAAACTTAAAATTTATATTTACTAAATACTACTAACCCCACTAAGGGGCGATTTGGAGAATTCTATATTTATCAAATTTGGGTCATTTGATAAATTGGAAATCGTTTATAAATCTTGAATTTATTGTTTTTGATGATAGATACATCTTAATTTTACAAGATAAATTCTGCCTTTACCAAATTCGATAATAGTGAAAGATGCTATTTACTAATTTACCTTTTGTTTTCTATGTTCTTTTATTTTTCCCAAAAAGAATGTTATCTACCTTCTCGTTCCTAAATAAAGTTGTGTTGACCTTCAAAAAAAAAGTTGCGCTGAAGTGCAGAAAGAAACCAATTCATAAAGAAATTTATTATTGCCAAGCATAAATCTCGGCTAAAGAAGTCTTCCAAATCTTTTTCGAAATTATGTCTTACCTAAAGTATTTTGGTTGACACGAATGTTTGATTGTATTAAGGATTAGGATAATTTATGAGCTCCTTATGGGTATCTGGGAGAATATGTTATTTGATTCTATCGTGGATGCAAATGGTAGCCTTATTATCTTTGTAGTTTTTCCATATGTTTCTTTTAGGAAAGTTTTTTCTTGTTTTAACGTTAACACTTAATAATGCAATTTCTTTTTTAAAAAAATAGAAAAAGAAAATTATTTGTGTACATATAATACAAAAAATGCATTATTAATACCAATTCTCACTCACTCGACGTCCTATGTGTTACAAGAAACAAGACACCACTAAACAATAGGGCTTATGTGCAAATTTAAATGAAATAATGATGCGAAAAGAGTGTGTATTAGGCTACACAAATAGACACTTAAAGAGATAAATTCACAATTGATAGAAATATTTGATTAATAGCATGTTTGGTATGTATTTAGAACCATTGGTTAGAGCTTTAAAGACTAGCATATGAGAACTTTATATTGTAGCAATTTTTTTGCTTATGTGGTAACATATGAGAGCTTTGCACTATTTTTAATTAAAAAATTAGTTAAAACCAACTAATTTCAAACATGCTGTAAGTAATTCTGGAAACAATAGGAAATGGCCGATATCAAATGAAAGATGGAAACACTGTGATTGCACCACCAAATCAACTTACATGCACCACATGTTCACGCTAACGCAACCGCACGCCTGGACGACTTTTGACACCATTAGATGCACAACACCACCAGGGATGGGACTTGGGACCTTAAGTGAGCAGGGATGTTGGGGGAAACACGACACCCACAAATAACGAAAAACTACCCATTCCATCTCAATTTCAAATTTGGCTTTTGCACCACCATCTCCTACTTTTTGTTGCTAGCTTGTGCATGAAATTTTAAGGTTGAGAGCCCCCACAAATGTTCAAAGGCGATGCTGATAAGGGCGCGACATGAAGGACCGAGCTCGGGCGGTTGGGGGTAGCCGCCCACTGATTTTAAAAGAATACATTTAAGCCTTGACCAGTTTCTGACTTTTTCATTTTGTCCTGCTCCAATTTAATGTTCCCATATATGCCCCACTTGAATTTTACTCTTTTCCTTTATTTCTATATGTAGTAATATTAATAATAATAATAATTCTACTCTTTTAACAATAATTCTACTCTTTTTCCTCATATGTTGTAATATTTTTTTTTTTGTAATTAATTTATCTTGATTATCCTTTAGCAAATTACTTTAAACATGTTAATTTCGTCTTAATTTCAGCCCCTTGATCAAGTTTAATTAAGCTCTTAATTTCCTTCAAACAGGTTTTGATCCATCTAGTTTTCTTTCTCCCTTTTTGTTGCTTTATGAATTAAGCTAATTTTCTTGCATGGAAAAATGTCGCTTTATTGAAAGGCTAGACCTTATGGGCTCAAAAATATTCCCAAAGCTACAAGTCTCTAAGAGAAAATGGTCAAGTCACTCTCAAATGCTCTGAAGTCTAAAGTTGCCTGCCACAACTCTGAAGCAAACTCCATTTAAGAATGCAAGTCATGAAAAATGGCCACCCTTCTTAAAAGGAGAAGACCAGTCTCCCTCATAAATTCCTATTTTGGTTTTATTGTTGGCTTTGTAAATTGTTGGTGCTCTTTCTATGGAAGAGGTTTTCTCAGAGAAAAGAAAAAAAAAATGACATACCTAATTTTTTGGTAGATATTGACATAAATAATTTACATTTATGTGAGCCATTAATGCTAAAGTTCGGTATGTTGGCAGGACTCTATGTATATATGTTAAAGAATCATATCCAATTGCAGTTTCGTCTTCATTCGGAAAAGTCTCTGCAATTGTCTATACAAATAAAAAGTTCTCACCGAGGGTGTGTTTGGAAACATATTGTGAACAAAACCTTAAGAAAAACATAGAGAGGTTTTTTTCCTTAAAAAAATATTTTAATTTGTGATTTCATTTATGCTTCCCTTTAACTAAAAATAGACAAAAAAAAATGAGGATAAAAGGCAAATTTTTTTTTAGGAAATTTTTTTATGAAATTATAATAACTTTCAAAAATGTTTTGGATGTCCTACATATTCGCATTTTTCAGTTTCAAGAACTCAAACCGCTAACTGATTTAACAACTCTAGCAAATTTAAGTTGCCATTTTACACTAATTTATTAAAACAGTTAATGATAATATAATTGTACCTCTTAGTTTTAATTATTTTTTAATCTATCTTTATATTTTTAAAAACTATAAAGGTATAATTTAAATTTAAAAAACTTATTTCAACTTTATCTATATAAATAAAAAAGGGCAAAGCAATATAACAACCCTTAAACAGTTATGAAAAATATTTTATAATGTCAAAAATATTAAAAAAAATATTAAAAACATAAATTTTTTTAAAAAAATTTTTAGGTTTTATGGCTTTTTAAATGTTAAATATATTTTTCAAATTTTTTCTCAAGAAGAAAAATACATTTTAAAAACAAATTTGGTCTAGTTACAGATATCCTTATCTTATTCATATAATTTTACAGTCCAAAAAATATAAGATTAAAACAAATTTTTCAAATTCAAAAACATATTTTTGTAGTTTTTAAAAAAAGTTGATGAGATAAAAACCTAATTATGTTTATTGCATTAAAATATCACTCCAAATTGTAAATATTGTACATAGGGCACAATATGATATCATTAAAATAATTACTATACAATTACATAGAAATATGATACCATTAAAATAATTACTATATAATTAAAGGCATTTTAAAGATATTTTGAGTATTATGTTGAATTTCAATTTCATAGTAATAATTTGGCTCTTCTAAAAAATAATTTGGCCGTATATTGTATTTTTTAAAATAAAGGTATAAATAGATAAATAATTGAAACTAAGAAGTTCAGTTATGTAATTAACCCAAACACTTCTAGAGCATTGGAGAACATGGTTCAAAACAAGAGTTTGATTTAATTGGATTGAAATTCAAATTTTGGGAGAGAAACATTGCATAGCAAGTTTGAACCATAATTTTGTTGGTTGAACTACGTTTGCAAACAACCTATGAAAGGTTGTCCTAATTCATGGGGAAAAAAGAGTCCACATCTAACTTACATTACTAAGTTGTAGAGTTTGAATTCACTCACCCCAAATTAAAAAGAGATTTCTCTAGTAGGCATTGAAAAAGTAACCAACCAGTAGGTATCTCTTTTTCAACTATTAAATTAATAACAAAATGATTTTGACCGTATCTAATAATTTAAAAACGAGTACTATCTCAACGGAGAAAGGCCTTAATTAAGTGTCTATTTGACACTTCAGTTTCAACTCATCAGTATCTAATTGTGAACCGTGTAAACCGTATCTAATCGTTTAAAAATGAGTACTATCTCAATGGAGAAAGGCCCAAATTAAATGTCTATTTAACACTTCAATTTCAATTCATAAGTATCTAATTGTGAATAGTGTAAAGTCTTGAGCAACTATAGTCTAAAGCAAAAAGTTGCTGCAGTATAAAACTCTCAAATGTTACAGTTCTTAAACTTAAAACTTCAATTACAATAGAAGTGTCAAACAACCTATAAAAAAAAGAAAAAAATCATCAAAAAATAAAGAAAAAAGAAGCTATTGGAATTAGAAGCCCTAATTTTACCAAAAACGAAAAATGTGCAAACAAAAAATAAATAAGAACACATGAAATTTCTAGTAGTTTACTCTCGATTGTGAGAGCTTCATCTATTTTCAGTTGCTACAGAATAATTCACTATAATAATAAAGAAGTTTACAAAAGAAAATAACACGCACTCTCTTTAGGTTTTTCTCAAGCCTCTCTCTCACTCATATTCTGAGTTTCACACTCTATAAAGAAAAGAACCTAACCTATATATTTATAAGTTTACAAAAAAAATATGTAACAAACCCCAAAAAATAACAAAACACAAGCTTTAGGACGCCAACACGCACGGCCGCAAGAGATTTCAACTTGGGCACGAACAGACTCTCTCCGCGTGTGGCCGCAAGACTCCAAGGGACGGCTGTGCGTTGCTTTTGTATTACCTTGCGGCCGCATAAAAAATCTTCTCCGCCAGGGCACACACCTGTATAAAAAAAAAAAAAAAAAGTATTTTTCTTGTGTTTTTAATCCCTAAAATATTCTACATGAAATGATATTCTAAAAAACTTTAATTTGGCTCACATGTTTTTTAACAAAAAGTACTATTAGTGTAGACTATTTGGTACCCACATGCAATTTAAGACCCACTTGTAGGACTGTCGTATGATTACGTACCCACAATAGGAATCTATTACCATGGAAGTTTTTGTTCCCCAAAAATCTTAATCACTTTCCAATTTGGTGGTCTGCCATTAGAGTCATACACTCTTTTTGTTGTTTCGTACCTCAATAGCCAGGAATGAAAGTAATATAATATGTACAAGATTTCCATAGCCAATCCCAAAAAAAAATAAAAAAAGAGTTGTATAGCGACGGGTATTTTTATCGTGTTTTAATAGAGTAAAAAACTCAAGTTCTATAAAATTATCATGTATTTAGAAAATATGATCTGATATGAATACTAATGTAATTCCTGTAAAATTATAAACGAAGCATTTTAGACTAGTCCGACACCAAAAATATTTTTTCTTTGACATGATAATATCACGGGTATGTTTATGTAACACTTAATTTTCTTCAGTGTAAATATTGAATATTGTTTATGCTAAGCTATATTTTTTGAGTATCACACTAGAATAAATTGAATGTTACACTAATATACTAACAATGTTATGGATACCGAAATTATGGATGATGGACTGAAAACATTTTAGAAAAGTATAGTTTATAAATAGATTAGTTTTTATACTCCATCGTTAAATTGCTCAAGTATTAAAAAAAAAAGAAGACATTTTATGGTAGGAGCTATCTTATATATTATTAGTAAGAATTGTTGGTAAGAATTGTTGTTTTAACGATTAGATTAATTTTTAGGGTTAGATTTAGTATTGAAAACAATTTTGTATTACGAATTGCAAATTTTTAATATAGATACTTACATATCAAACTATTAAAAAATTAATCCAACAATTAAAACGACAATTTTACGAATAAAAAAAAGGACAACTCCTATTGTAGAAATTGAAAAACAAGGGTATTCCATTGAATGGATAACCACAAATGATACAGCTTTATTTCTGAATATTAAATATAATCAAAATTATTATTTTTTTACAAATTTAATATTTAAAAAATAAATATTTATCAATAGATTATTTCTTCAATATAAAAAAATCTTCCAAAGACAAAACCGTAAGCAGGTTTATGGGATGCCCTTGTTAAGGGATATGCGTGTGAAAAAGGATGGCCTTTTCCTGTTAAAGTTAAAAAAATTTCCATTTGTGCACCGTGTGAAAACACTTGCCTTGGATGAGGCCGAGTCTTATCATAATCAATTATAAGAGGAGGAAAAAGAAAAGAAAATGAAAAGAGGGGGCAAAAACGGGGAGAAAATAAAAATGCACTTTCCACGTGGCCACTGACAGAGGGTATCCAACGTTGGCCGTCTTTGGAGTTATTTAAGTGGGTGTTTAGAAGAGTAGTGAGAATAAGTAGTGAAAATTATTTTTATTATAGTATGTGAAAGTTTTATATTGTAATAATTTTTTTATTGTTATTGTAGCATATGAAAACTTTTTATTGTTCATAACTGAGTTTATGAGAAAAACTGAATGCTTCATACTACTGTCAAACATCTCATAAAATGTTTACTTTTTTTGAGGGAGAAAAAAATAAAAATCAAATTAAAAATTTAAAAACAGGAAAATCTTTTTCTTCCCTCTCCTCCTCTTATCGCGAGATTGTTATTCATTCTTTCTCCACGAGAAATTGAAAGTTCGTTTGCTTGGTTGAATATGCTTCTTGAACCAAAATATTTTGCTATTATAATTTTTTTACAAAATTTAATTTGTTATGGTATTTTTAGTTTAATTTTTTGCTTCGATTTTATTTTTAATTACCGTAACAAAAAGAAAAGTGAAACACAAGTAACATGTAGACTCTAATAAATTGTCTATTTTTTACTCAATTCCTAATCAATGTCCTTATTTTCAGTTTCTAAATTAGGCTTATTCTACTTTGGTATATGATTTTTATAAAAATTTTAAATTCTCCTAGGTTAATCCTTCCATATATTCGGAATGCTAAAAATTGATACTTTCTATTAAGGATATTGATGCATTCATGGTTTAGGTAGGACCTTAATGATTCTTGGTCTCCAATCTCTATCACAATGAAAGAAACTTGTTAATAAGTTTAATTGAAATATATATATATATCCTTTCAAAATATATGTATATATTTGAATTTCCCAAAATTAGGGTTGTAAAAAATATCTACAATTCGCTTACTCATCCGTCATGTCCCGCTCCACCCCACTCTAGGTCGTTGTATGTCAAAACTGCTCTTTTGGTGGGCAAGCAGTTTTAGCCCCCTAGTTTTGGTGAGCGGTTATGGATTGGAGTTTGAGACTGCGGTTTTAAAACGCTCCACAAGCCTAGATATTATATATGTGTAATATAAATTTTTAAATTTTATAGAATAAATGAAAATTTCATGTTGACTTTTGAGTTTTCTTTATATACGTAACGTTATGAACTTGGAGTTTGAATTTTTATTTTTTTAGCATTTTGAATTTGAAAATTTGGACTGAAATTTAGAATATGGATGTTTTTTTTGTTTATTAAGCTTTCTACAATTAGATGTTGGATCATATCTAGGATTGTTCTTTTCAATTGTGATATATTTTGAACTCTTTTACCTTCACATATTTAAGTGGGTGTTTGAAAAGGTGGTGGGAACCATTTTTACTATAGCATATGAGAGCTTTATACTGTAACAAATTTTTTTATTGTTACTGTAGTGTAGTATGTAAGAGCTTTATATTATTTATAACTGAGTTTGTGGTGAGAACTAAGTGGTGAGAACCACTCGTAAACACCCTATTAGTTTAAAAATTAAAATTATGCTTGTAAATGCATATTTATCAATAATCATATTTAGTTCTTTTTATTCTATATATATCAAGTACATTAATACTTTAATAAAAGGCTGTAAAAAAAAAAAGGTGCAGATATTAAACCGCTCGATATGACACCTAAATCATCCACTAAAAAATTCGGCCAAACTGATTAAATTTTGTGCATTTATGGTGGGTTTTTTCAAACTACTATAAAACAAAACCCTTTAAACTGCCCAATAACCGTACACGCTGTCTGCAGTGCACCCTAGTAATAGGGTGTTTAAAAGAGTGGTGAAAATCAATAGTGGGAACTACTTTTACTATAGTATATGAGAACTTTTTACTGTAGCAAATTTGTTTTTTGTTACTGTAGCATGTGAAAACTTTTTACTGTTTATAACTGAGATTGTGGTGAAAACCACTTTGTCAAACACCCCCTAAAATTGGTGATATTTGGTTTTTATCCCCAATTAATACATACCTTTTCTTATGTATGTTCACAATTATTGTAAAATTTAACTAAAGGAAAAGAAAAGGCAAAATCACTAATGTAATTATCTTCAATAAGGATTTTAAATATCAAAGAAAAAAAATTCAAAATTAATCGAAAAAGACGTAACAATTAATACTTTCCAGACTAACATCGAAAGAAAAAAAAAACATGGTTTTTCTGTAAGAGTTTTTATTGGTAGTTTCTAAGTTGTTAGGTTTGTAGATATGATGGCTAACAAAAGATATCTATTAGTATTGGTGTGCACTCATTCAATTTTTAAAAGTTGTACTTTAGCCTAAAAGTTTATTAAAAAATATAGATTTGTTGTTGTTTTATAAAAAAAATTATAATTTTGCCCTTGCTGAATAGTTGAAAGGTGTTGTCATGCTTCCTATTTTACAAAAAAAAATTATGACCATGATCCTAATGAATATTTGAAAGATGTTGTTATGCCTCCCATTATAATTGAAAAGGGCGTTTGTAAAAATCAATTATAAATAAAACTTTTAGTTGCTACAATGTAAAGCTCTCACATGCTATAATAATAAAAAAAAAATAAACTATAATGTAAAACTTTCACATATTACGTTTTTATTTTGAAAGTTTTAATTCTCATAATACATCTTAAACACCCTATGAGTATTCATGCTCCCCACTGAATACTCAATTAAAAAATATATAATTATGTATTCATTTAATAAATACTATATATATATATATATATTTTTTTTTTTTCCTAGTGCCTTAAAAAAGTCTAGCTTTGCCGTTCCCTTTGTGTTACTTTTTTTGAATTTAGGATTGAGAGCTGTCGAACCCTTTTATTTGTAACCACCAGCGTGTTTTTCCTTTTTCGGTATCCATTGGGAAAATTGTCCCAAATAAAATAAAGAGAGATAAATATGATGGTGAATAGAAGAAAGACTCC
>CAMOHE010049326.1:21935-134095 GCA_946598075.1 Artocarpus hirsutus
TTTTATAGAATAAATGAAAATTTCATGTTGACTTTTGAGTTTTCTTTATATACGTAACGTTATGAACTTGGAGTTTGAATTTTTATTTTTTTAGCATTTTGAATTTGAAAATTTGGACTGAAATTTAGAATATGGATTTTTTTTTTTTTTTTGTTTATTAAGCTTTCTACGATCAGATGTTCGATCATATCTAGGATTGTTCTTTTCAATTATGATATATTTTGAACTCTTTTACCTTCACATACTTAGTGGGTGTTTGAAAAGATGGTGGGAACCACTTTTACTGTAGCATATAAGAGCTTTATACTGTAACAATTTTTTTTATTGTTACTGTAGCATGTAAGAGCTTTACATTGTTCATAACTGAGTTTGTGGTGAAAACTAAGTGGTGAGAACCACTCGCAAACACCCTATTAGCTTAAAAATTAAAATTATACTTGTAAATGCATATTTATCAATAATCATATTTAGTTCTTTTTATTCTATATATATCAAGTACATTAATACTTTAATAAAAGGCTGTAAAAAAAAAGGTACAAATATTAAACCGCTAGATATGACACCTAAATCATCCACTAAAAAATTCGGCCAAACTGATTAAATTTTGTGCATTTATGGCGGGTTTTTTCAAACTACTATAAAACAAAACCCTTTAAACTGCCCAATTACCGTACACGCTGTCTGCAGTGCACCCCAGTTAAAATTGGTGATATTTGGTTTTTATCCCCAATTAATACATACCTTTTCTCATGTATGTTCACAATTATTGTAAAATTTAACTAAAGGAAAAGAAAAGGCAAAATCACTAATGTAATTATCTTCAATAAGGATTTTAAATATCAAAGAAAAAAAATTCAAAATTAATCGAAAAAGGCGTAACAATTAATACTTTCCAGACTAACATCGAAAGAAAAAAAAACATGGTTTTTCTGTTAGAATTTTTATTGGTAGTTTCTAAGTTGTTAGGTTTGTACATATGATGGCTAACAAAAGATATCTATTAGTATTGGTGTGCACTCATTCAATTTTTAAGAGGGTGTTTGGCAAAGTGGTTCTCACCACAATCTCAGTTATAAACAGTAAAAAGTTCTCACATACTACAGTAACAAAAAACAAATTTGCTACAGTAAAAAGTTCTCACATGCTACAGTAAAAGTGGTTCCCACCACTAGTTCCCACCACTCTCCCAAACACCCTATAAAAGTTGTACTTTAGCCTAAAAGTTTATTAAAAAATATAGATTTGTTGTTGTTTTATAAAAAAAATTATAATTTTGCCCTTGCTGAATAGTTGAAAGATGTTGTCATGCTTCCTATTTTACAAAAAAAATTATGACCATGATCCTAATGAATATTTGAAAGATGTTGTCGTGCCTCCCATTATAATTGAAAAAGGCGTTTGCAAAAATCAATTATAAATAAAACTTTTAGTTGTTACAATGTAAAGCTTTCACATGCTATAATAATAAAAAAAAAATGAGTTATAATGTAAAGCTTTCACATGTTATGTTTTTATTTTAAAAGTTTTAATTCTCACAATACATCTTAAACACCCTATGAGTATTCATGCTCCCCACTGAATACTCAATTAAAAAATATATAATTATGTATTCATTTAATAAATACTATATATATATATATTTTTTTTTTTTCCTAGTGCCTTAAGAAAGTCTAGCTTTGCCGTTCCCTTTGTGTTACTTTTTTTGAATTTAGGATTGAGAGCTGTCGAACCCTTTTATTTGTAACCACCAGCGTGTTTTTCCTTTTTCGGTATCCATTGGGAAAATTGTCCCAAATAAAATAAAGAGAGATAAATATGATGGTGAATAGAAGAAAGACTCCATTCCCAAAAAAACAAAAAAGAAAGGTGAAGAAAGAACGGCGATAAATAAGAAAGAGAGACGAAAAATAACAAGCAAAATATCAGAGTTAGAGAGAGAGGGGGGAGAGAGAGAAGGGAAGAGAGTACAGTGGCCAGAAACCCCAACCCTACACACACACACAGGCTTTACCTTCCTCCCTGGTTTTTTCTAATTTATTTGTTTGCCTTGTACTTCCAGGGCACTACAAATACCCCACTCCCTCCTCTTCCCCGTCTTTCCCTTTCTTTCTCTCTCTTTTTTTCTCTCCAAGCAAGCACCCCTTTCTTTCTCTAAACAAACCCTATTTTTCTCTCCTCAATGAGAGATTAAGCAAGTAAAGCATTCATCAGCAGCACCAGCAAATGGGCAGGTACATGAGGAAGGCCAAGGCAACAGGCGAAGTTGCAGTCATGGAGGTCTCCCAATCCTCCCTCGGGGTTCGCACCCGAGCCAAGACCCTAGCCCTAAGGAAGCTCCAGAAGTCTCCGTCCTCTTCTCCATCTCCGTTGCCGTCTCCAGCCGCCAGCTCCGGCGGGTCGTACCTCCAGCTCCGGAGCCGGCGGCTGGAGAAGCCGCCTCCTCCGCCGCGGCCGACGACGATCGTCGCCTCGAGCGGTGGGAAGCAGAGGCAGGTGGTGAAATTGGGGTGCGCGGGGAACCCTAGCGGGGCAAATTCGATTTCAAATTCGAGCCCTAACAGGGCCAGCCAGAGGCCGAGGGCAAGTCACGTGATGCAGGAGGGGTCACGTGCGTCCGATTCCTTCGAGAAAGCCGAGGAGAAGCCGACGACAACGACGGAGACGGTGGGTGCTGAAGGAGGAGGAGAAGAAGTGCATGGAAACGACGCTGGTAATGGGGATTTTTTGGGCGTTGAAGAGGCTTCCTTTGGAGAAAATGTGTTGGAGTTTGAGGGTAGAGAAAGGTGGGTTTTTTTTTTTTTTTTTGAAAAGAAAATCTTTGTCTGAATTCTGTTCGGACTAAATATTTCTATTTTCCGAAGGAGAAGGTAAACAATTTGGATTTTTTTTATTCTCTTTAAAAAAATTGGAATTTTTTGGAATTTTGTTTCGTTTGGGGAGAAGGAAATTTTTTTTCAAATAATTGAAAATTAGTGATACCAACTAGCTAAATTTATGATAAATGTTGGGATTTTCTATGTGTTCTACCTCTTATTTTAGGGTTTCTGAAATGTGCCGCATTTAGACGATGGAGATGGAAGAAATTTGGAACGTTTTCTGTTTCGCTTTTTTTTTTGGTTGGTTCCCATAGATGCCAAATTTTTACGATTTTAGAGCATAAGAATAGGTAAAAAGATGTAAAGTTCTAACCTTTTTCTCTCACTTTCATTTTTTTTTTTTCTGAAGCTATAATGTGTATATATATGTGTGTATATATGTATATGTACATAAACCTATGTGCATTTTTAAAGTCCTAGCATAGATTTTGCTTGCTGAGAAATTGGAAAAAATTGAAATAAAATTACAAACGTTGGGATTTTTAGTTTTAGGGCTCTATCAATTTATGTTAATGAACTTTTCAAAAAAAAAAAAACCTATGAACATTTGGATTTCTCTTTGGAAAATAAAAAAATTTCTCCCCTATTTTGAGGGTTCTTGGTTGCAGTGTTTATATGCTCTGAGACTTCAACATAATCTCTGAATGTTTCACTAGAAGATCATCAATCCTTCACTAGAAGCTGAAGCTTTGATTTTTTATTTACTTATTTTTAGTGAGACAATGTTTTTTTTTTTTTCGGTCATAAGATATGTTGTTATTCCTAGAAGATCATCTTCCCTAGTCGTTTGTTCTTGATTGTTGCTTAGTATTATGGCGTTCTTGACTCAGTAAAACTCCTGAATATGCTCTCTTTGAAATAGCTGTGTCTGTATTACAGTTTCGACAAAGAAATTAGCTTTTTCTCTATCACAAACTGTTGTCACTCTTCTTGTTTTCAAGATTATCTGAATGAAAAAAGAAAAGAAATGATTATCAGTTAAAATTGTTGGTAGGCAAAAGAGTTGGGGTTCCGTTGGTTCATAGAAATACCCTGTCATTCATATTTTTGGCTGAAAAACTTAGTCATGTAACAGATAACTGTCAGGGAAAGTCGAATATTTTTTATTTTTGGAATGTAAATTGGAGGAAGGAGATAGAAATGGAAACGGAAAAAAGGTAGGAAAGAATTGTCAGGCGTGGTACTACTAACCACAGTCCATAGGAAATTAGCAGAGACAAAAAAAATTATATGGTGATGAGATTTTTGTTTTTTATTTCTAGAAAGTGACAAAATTTAATTTTAATGTTGTTTTCCCCCCCAAACTAAATCGGCAATCAGGCAATTGAATAATGTAATTGTAGAAAATAACAGTTTCGTTATATGTATTACAGCAGTACCGCGTACTGTGCTTCTTTATGTTGGAGTTATTTTATGCATAATTGGGGGGCCTTTTACTTTTCTAGGATCATATTTGTTTGTTACTCTGCAATTTGCATGATTGGCTTTCGGGTCAGGTAATAATACAGAATTAAAGACTAAAAGTAACAGTAGAATAGTGGATGGCTTTACTGGTTGTGGAAGGAGAAGCTGCTGCTTTTTACTTGTGCTACTTTGTCACGTCTCTTCTCAGCAAAACTTGACTCTGTTTTGAGATTATAATCTGTTATTCTTGCTTTTGATTTGCTATTTTGCTGGAACTTAATCATCACATGATTCACATCTCAGAGACATTTAAATTAAATCTTGTTTGTGACAGAAGCACCAGGGAATCCACACCTTGTAGTCTAATAAGGGATCCCGATACGATCAGAACTCCTGGCTCAACTACTAGGCCTACTAACTCAGCTGAAACAAACCGGAGGATGCAGAACTCTTCTCAGAGACACATACCGACAGCGCACGAAATGGACGAGTTCTTTGCCGGAGCCGAAGTAGAGCAGCAAAAACAATTCATTGACAAGTATGTAATGCATCATTGGTATTTTTCATTTTGCGATTTTGGGATTTTGAAGATTTTTTTATTGTTAAATATCGAATGTGGGAATATTTGCAGGTACAACTTTGATCCTGTGAATGATAAACCGCTCCCTGGCCGTTACGAATGGGTGCAAGTTGATTCCTAGGAGAGAAAAAAGTATTTCCTGCATATTCTTGGTTGAATTCTTTAGGAGTTCTTAGATTAGCAGGAAATTAGTTTTTAGTTTCTAAAGGTGATGGTTTTATTTCCATTTTTCATCATCCTTTGTTTTACTTGTAAAGAAGTAGGAGAGTCAAAGATGTGTAGACTAGAGTACTAATGGTCTGTAACATAACAGAGGTTATGCAAGTACACAACAAACACAAATCACAAGTCCTTTGTCTAACAGATCATCTGAGAGGGGAAAGAAAAAACAAGGGTGTGAAGTTTTTAGAGTTAGGGTTCAGCTAGGTGGGTCAGTTAATGTGGTACAGAAATTTACTAGATTTTCTCTCTTGTACTGTATTTTCTTCCTCTTCCTTTGTCCATACTTGTACCGATGGAATGTTAAAAAAAAAAAACTCTTGGAATAAACAATGCCCATTTTCCTCTCTTCACGTTATGTCTTTTCCTTCATCCTCTTCTTATGTTGTATATCCGGTTAAATTTCGGCCTTTTTAACTTTAGTGGGGGAAAATGATTCTTTCAACAACCTTTATGACGCTGTACCCCACATTAATTTGTAGCAACATTATTTAGAGACTACTGCTTTTTTTTTTTTTTTTAATACTTATTTGAAAATTGTTTGGTGGGTTTTTGCCTCATAATGGTGGGGTAGTTTTATTTATGGTCATGTTTAGAAGAATCTTGTTCTCCACTTTCTCTTTTGTTGCGTATTACCTAATTGTGTTTGAGATGCTTGCAAAATTTGTACTACTTGACATCTGCAAGACTACAGGTCATGTTGAAGATTGGTCAATTTTGTATAATGAACTTGGCCATCTAAATCTGTACTGGGCCATGTTACTAACTTTAGTGAACTTGCAAAAAAGTAGAAATTGTGGATGTGTACCTAACCTTCAGGTGTTGAGTTCTGCATAAGAAAATCTGAAAGGAAGTAGAATTTTCTTGAGCATTAAAGTGCACAAAAATCAATTGATATTTGATAGAACTAAGAAAATTCCATTGGCTACAAGACTAGAACATGAATTATTATTATATAATTCATTCCATTTCTGCATGTTCACCAAGGAAACTGCAAAGTTCATTATTAATATGCCAGGAGAATTTATCGTGTTTACTGTTTTCCCATTTAATTTCGTGGAGATTGACATTATGAAGCAGAAAACAAGGGTCTTGTCGGCTGGAGACAACAAATTCAAATAATTATGAACAAAAACCTCAAGTTCATGGAGTCTGCAAATATGAAACTGTCATCATTCTAAACAGCGAGAAAAAAAGATTCCCATCTTACACAATCATGGGCAATCTGCTTTACACGGCTACAGTATATATGGCTGTGGACCTGTATTGCTTTAATATACGTATATGATACATCTATATGTAATATATCTACATGTATATGTAATTATCCTTTTGTACGTATATGTGGCTGTGGTGAAGCCGGGCGAAAATGGTGGTTGTAGCGGAAAAGTTGATGGTGACTACATACCACAAGACAAAAAGTGGTTGTATATATTATCATGTTATAAATAGTATAAAATTTTTATATATTATAATAAAAAAATATTATAATATAAAATTTATATATATTATAATAAAAATAATTTTAATCAATAATTTTTATCATCGTATCAAACACGTAATGAATGAATCCGAAGAATTTCAATTCCCAAGGAGACTTCCTCAGTTTCAAAATCAATTCTTATGTAAGACAGAATATCGTCTTCTTCTTAGTTTTTCAAATTGAACATTGATTGTTTACTCACCAAATGGAAGACTCCAACAAACAAATTGTCTCCCACTTGCACATTTAACATGATCTTTACACCATTTTGAGTTTGACCTCTATTCTTCGCAGGTACGTGACGCCACTCAAATTCATCCCATCAGGGGCAGTGTCGTCTTTTTACCACACGTAGACATTAGAAAACGAGCAAAATGTGTACTATTTTCAACGCTGTTATAATGAGATTGGCGGAGTGAGTCTGCAGAGTGGAAGAGACAGATTCAGACGTCAGATGCTTATTTTGAAGTTTCAAAGACAAGGTGGTTGTGTTATTATGTCCATATGAATTTGTTTCGATTCAACAAGATGTTATTTTTGTTAAATTCAACTATGTTATTTAGCCTTAAAAGATTTATGAAGATTTGATGATACCTAATCTTAAATTTTTCAGAAATACCTTAATTGATGAACTAGGAATTTTTCTTGTTATTTTTTCAAGACCTTTTCTAGATACTGTACTTTCATGTTTCTTGAATCATTAGGCTGAGATCCAAGCTCTTACTTTTGCAGCTTTAGCTTCGTCTTATACAGAAAAGTTCATGGAAGGTCATCGTTGGCTATTATATTTTAATTTAATAACTTATCATCACGCTGTGACATTTTTTTTCCTTCAGTGGCCACAAAGTCACTACAAACTCAAATGAGGTATCCTTCGATCTGGGAGGCGCATAAATTTGTACAGTTTACGATGTAAAACTCTCCTATATTATAAGACTTAAAAAACGATCTCAACTATTGAAATTTTTTCAATTATTACTAGATGATAGCTGACAGTTGTTTTTAAACGACTGTAGAGATGAAAAATGGAATGTATGAATTGTAGTTTTACTATATATTCTTCTAGAGATATAGACGATATGGCTCCCCTAAACTCGTATCCAAAGCAAGGCTGAAAATGTCTTTTCACACAATGGTAAAAACTAACCCGCATTATATTCAATTCCAAAGTCAGTGATGGTGGGGTTTGGCTTTGGAATGGTGGTGGGCGATGGGGCCTAAGATGCAAGTGTCCAGAAATGGGAAGAGACAGGTTTGACCCATTCTGTAGACGAATTTTGGAGGCTTTACCAGGTGCAGGTTCTGGGGTGAGTGTCGGAAACGGCACTACTTTTGGGCGTTTGTTCACAAAAAACTGTCAACTGTAGACACTTCACATAAGTTTTGTAAGAGGTGGAGACTCTCTCTCTATCTCTCTTCTCTCTCTCTCATACACACACTCTTGGGCATATTGAGCGTTTTCAGAAGTGCAGTGTGTCTTTCACGGGGCCTGTCATCTTCAAAAACCAGGAAAGCACGTGGATACGCTTATCATGTGTATATTTATGTGGTCCTAAAGTTAGTAAGCTGTTGGCATTTGCAATGATGATAACATCTCCATAGCAAGTGAGAAAATGCGAGGAATTGAAACTCTTTTTTATGGCAGAGTTGTAAGATATACTCTATTAGTAAGGGACAATTCAAAATTGTCAGATCTTCATCAAATCATATTGAGTAGTGATATTTTTCTTAATTGATATAAATTCTGTGCATAGGATATGAATTCGATGTAATAGTTGAAATTGTATTAAATTTACCAAAGAAGAACACAACTAAGGCTTTCAGGAAGGATGGAGCAAAACAATTAATAAGGGGGTGAATGTGTGATTAAACTAATGAGATGAGGGATGAAATACAATTTTAAGGGGAGCGGAATGCAATTTTAAGGGGGAGAGGAAAGGGGATACAATTTTTATAAAATTTTACATATAAAATTAGAAGAAAAAAAATAAAAGTTCAAAGAGGACGGCCGTTCATCTTCGTCCTTATATGGCTCCGTCTCTGTTTTTGGGGCTGCTTAAGCCTATAAAATGAGGGTCTCAATCACGCCCTTTAGACCCTGCGAGGATGGGGCAAGACATGCCTAAAAGGGCCATGGCCAACACATATACAGTAGATAGCCTTAAGACATTAGAAAACAAATTCAAGCCAGCAAGGGAAGTTGTAAAATTTACCGTTTGAAAGGTCTTGGTAATGTTGTTAATTTGTTTCCATTGAAGTCATGATTTTTAATTTGTTTCCATTGAAGTCATGATTTTAACGCAATTCTTATGTGACAATTTGAAAAAATCATTTATCTTCGTCTAGATGTTTCAGAAAGCAATCAAATTGAAATACATAATTACATATCTTAACTTGGGTACCTCAATATCTCTTCTACTTATATTGGGTCCCTTTGGTTTTTCCCTATTTTGGCTTCACTTTAATGTTGAGGACAGAATACAAAAACAGAAGCGAGAGCCTACTTTCACATGTTTTCAAATCCACCAATGGTACACCAGAAACAAGAAACTCATGCAACCAAAAAGCATGCAGTTCTTATTAGCATTCACTTCAAAATCACATCATTCACCTCTCTCTTTTATAATTTGTTTCAGTTTTGCCTTTGCTGTGTTGTCACCATTCTGCTACACAGTGAGTTAGAAACAATTAAGACCTTTGGGAGGGCTCCGCTATTAAACTCCTCGGAGCCAAAGGGGCTTGCAAGATACAGGAGTGGCGCCACATATATGGGTGGGGCCCACATTTTCTCTTGCAAGCCTCCAGCTCCAGAGCGCCCAGAAGCATTTTTGTATGAGAAATGGAGCCTATTATACTACAGACAAGAGAGGAAGAAAGTACAAATACAATCTCCAATTGTATTCCTGTTTTAATTAGAACGGATGAATTAAGGTCTTATCATAATTCTAGGAAAAGAAACGGAAAAACACATCTTCCCCCTTAGATCTAATCCCAACTAGGAACCAACAACAGAGTGATAATGAAAAAGTCTCAAATTGTGGGCATGAATGGACATCACCTAACACTAGAACCTTAAGTAGCTTTGGTGTAGAAGCGGATGCCAACAGCCAAACCCAATATTGCAAGAGGAACTAGGAACTGCAGAAGTTTGATGATGAACTCGGATGTCTTATCCTGATTGTAGTGGGGCTGCTTTGGCGGCATGTAAGTCATCTTCTTCGGGATGGTTGAGGTATCGATCTCTCCTATGTAGTATTCCTTCATCATGTCTCTGGCACTATCACTATGACCCACATCCTCAAAATCATCGGTTGCATCCTTCCCTAATAAAAAATGAAAAAAGGTCAAAACGTTAAGGACTGGTAAGTTGTAAGTACCATGGTTTTGTTGTACTTTTTCTCCATCGGGTTAAGATATCTAACAATAATTCAACTGAACGCGATTTGTTACTATTATTATTATTACTTTTTTCACTAACGCAACTCTCCAACATATAGCCATTTATTTGCAAAGTTAATACAGAGCTCATGTACGCAATGATTTTGGCCAAATTCATACCTGTTGCAGGAAAAGGTCTACTATTTTAAAATAGACACCCTTTGCTTAACAACTTACAAGCACCACGATGTAGTTGTACATTTTATCCATTAGATTAATGTCCCATTTAGTTCATAGATTTGAACACAAATTCAAATTTGTGAGAGAAAACACCAGCAGAAGAAGAAAAAAGAAATGCTACCCTCCTTCCATATATAGACAATTTATTTGCAAGGTTAAATAAAGCTGACTCATACACCCAAAGATTTTGGCCGAGTTAATACCTGTTGCAGACAACAAAACCTCATCTCCGCCAGGGTGGTCCTCCAAAAACTTTGTCACATCATACACCTGTTCCAATAAATAAAAAGGTACTGATGGAATTTTGTTGAAGCAGCTGAAGCAAGTAGGCTAAAAGTATTTGATTGTTTTCCTCTAGAGGAAGACAGAAAAGCCTAAAATTTTAAGAACGAGACTTAATGACAATGTTTCCAGAATTCCGAGACAGAGAAAAACTCCAAAAACCTATCATGCAGAAACAAAGATGAGAACCAATTATCTAAAAACATTATTCTTGTGTGAAGCTTAGAGCTACGTCTTGCAGAAATGTGTGTAATACAAGACGTGAATTTAACACCAAGCTCGTCAATGGAATCTCAGATAGCAGGTTCATCTTTCCATCTAATATCTCACCAAGGGCATATGCGTTTATCTTTAGTTTCTCTCCAATTTTATTTTCTAGTGCTGTTCTCGCTTTTGTTCTCCTGATGTTTGAGCGGGTTGTTTCCTTGTTACCTGTTATCGTGTTGTCAGGCCTCTTTTGCTCTTCTATAATAAAAAATCTTGTTATTTAAATAAGAGAGAAGACGAGGAAGAATGAGGAGAAATACGAGTTTCTGCATTGCTTATGATTTTGTAAGTAATTGCATTACTAGACGAAAGCAAAGCAAGGAACTCAGGTTGCAGGAGCTTAAGAGAAGTCAACTACAAAGACATTAAGTCATCAACACAACCTATTATGCTACTCCGGCAACAATTATTTTTTATCAAAGTTCTCTTCAATGCATTTGATCCCTCTTATATCTTATCCAGTTTCATTACTTTTCCTTCCCCCTTTTGACTGCTTTTTCTATGGTGATTTTAATCTGAAGATCCATGTCCATGTCAAGCTAACTAAAGCATCAGGAGCCCTGTCACAGTTGCATACCTTGTTCTTCAATTTCCAACCAAAGTATTTGTACATATTATTCTTTAAGAACTTCCATTTTCTGCATCAACTATGTAAGACACTCATATTCCCCTGTCACTGTAAACTAAGACACTTGTATTCACCTATAAGCACAATGATATTCAAAGTGCCTAGGTTCTCGCTTTAAGGAAGACCTGAATCCTGATGTGGCTAACAATTCTTTGTTTGGGACTTTAAAGCACAAGAACGTGGACTCCCACAATCACAGATGCCTTTCAAAAGCATAACCAAATAAATCAGAGAAAAAAAAGGCTCATTAAAGATATTTTCGCAAGCAATGCAACTGCAGTAACGCTTACACATGATAATGCTGAGCTAACTTTTTTTCCAATCGTCAAGTACCTAGAATGAGGCCACTTGACATTCAGCCAAGCCACACCCTGTCAATATTGTGCACTTTAAAAGTTATATTTTCTACCCTTTTGTTTTGCTTTTAGTTATTTGTACTTTGATAAGTTTCAGAAAGCAAATATTATACCTATTCCAGGGACTAAGAGAACTTAAAAGAATAAAACGTCTACTCCTTCATGATTTGTAACTATGAGTTCCAAGTCCTAACCTTAGGGACCAAATAAAGTAATGGATAGATTCTAAAATATAGTCTCAATCCAAAAATAATCCGGATTATGATCAGAATATGATCAGTGACTTGACCCTACATGACACTTTAAAGTTGAAAACTAAAGAGATTTGAGCCTAAGATATTCTTAGCTCTTGCAACGAGGTTTTCACATTATTTAAACCAGACCAGACTCTAATACTTTCCTTAAACATGCAATGTGGTTCAGTTTAGTGTACATCACGTAAAATAAACCACTTAGTAAAATAGAAGATCAACCTCATAAATAACATGAGAGTTGATCAAAATCTTTGTAAACCAGCCAAGGAGGACATTTTAAATTGGCAACCATCAGAAGTTACCACCATTAAAGTGGGAAATTCCTTTGCCTTCTAGAGCCTCAACAAAATCAGTGATCATGAAAATATGCAACCTTTGAGAAGCGATAATGACAATTTAAGGAGATTACGATAAAAACACAAAGACACAAGGTAAAAGATTCAGCAACCAATAAGCCACAACTATTAATTCAGTCAAAGAGAGACATTAAGCAAACTTATGAAGGCCAATTAATACCATTGCAACATAACTGTAAAAGAACCCACTTATGAAGGCCAATTAATAACATTGTAAACATAACTGTAAAAGAACCCAACAATCGATGACTGAATTTCAGGAATCAACATAGTTAAGAAACCAAGGTCATGTGCTGTTAGACAAAAGTTTCTTAAGCAACATGCACCAAAAAAAAATAAACAATAAAAAAAGCCCACGTTGGAAAAAAAATCCTTAAATTGAGGAAAAAAAAAAAAAAGGAATCCATCATTCAAACACAAAACCATGCCCATAAACAAATATGCAATCTTGACAAATCGGCTAATTTGGGACCATGAAATGCTATTCTCTAAAAAGGGTAAGAAATTTTCGTCCAAAACTTCACTTGGATCATAGAAAGGAAAAAAAACGAAGAAAATAACTGATGAACTAAAGAACATAGAGAAAAGCTATATGTGAACAGAAGGAATAAGGGCTGCTCTTACCTTGCCATTAATGATAAGCCAACAGTCCTTGGGAGTGTTGTGGTCGGAGACTTGAGACAAAGTGAAGACCTTCTTGTCATCGCCACTACCCATTTCGCTTTCGGAAGCAATACAAGGCCTCGGAGAGGAAAATAGGAAGATGGGTGATTGTAACTCTTGTGGGTTGATGAGCACAGAACAGAAGACCAGACCAGACAGTAAACGAATAGTGAGCGAGCGAGAGAGAGAAAGAGTAATGTGTACGTTTTATTAAACGGTAGCGATGGGTACCGTTGAACGAGAATTTGGTGGTCGGTACGTGCAGGTGGACTAGGTGACCCTCTGTGCAGCCAATTCAAGGCTGCCAGATTGTTTGGTAATTTTGGTGGACCGTGGCCGGTTACTTGTCTTGCCTTTTGGTTTGGCCTTTTGCCTTTTTTTCTTTTTCCTTTGTTTACAATTATTTTTGAATTTGGGTGAAAATTTTGAACTCCATGCTTTATAACAAGACTAGATGAAAAACACGCCCTCAACTGCTGTGTATTAAACATGTTAACAAAAAATGAGTAAAAAAATTAAGGAGAAAAAACTAAATATGGGACAAGAATGAAAAGAAAGACAAATATGTATGAAAAAAGTAGAAGAATAAAAAAAATGGGAGAAAAGAAAAAGAAAGAAAAAGAAACCCAAAAAAAAGCCAATGTTTTGAAGTTCAGTGAACGTGTGTATAAAAGATTAGGTATGAATTTATCATAGACGGTTCCTTTTTTAATTTTTTGAGAAATAAATATTTGTGAAAATTTATTAGAACTTTTTTGTCACGAATATTAGTCTAATGGTAATTTCATGTGTTAAAACAGAATTTTTGAAGGCATTAAGAAGTGCAACAAATCTAAATTTGGACTCGAGCACGAGTTGGGGCTTGAGCACATGATCATGTGCTAGGACAAAAGGTAGAAGTACAAAGGTCACCAAGCATTGTTAAAGAATGAAACGGTCGGCAATTAAAGGCATTCATAGACTATGGTTTAATACATATTCATTATTTTATCAGTTATAATACCCAACGGGTGAAGAGTTTCATATTTATTGTAATAAAAGAGAGAATAAATGTCTATCAATCAAATAGGAGAATTGAATTCCTCCCCCATTCCTATTAGGCCCTGTTTGTTATAGGGGCTTGGGACTAGGACTTGGATTAATAATCCCAAGCCCATGTTTAACAGTAGTGTTTGATCGGATTATTTGAGATAATTTATCTCATTGACTACAAATAATCCCACTCAATGTGGGATTATTAATCACAATAAAAAAAACATGAGATAATTTATCTCAGATTAGATTGGACTACAACTCTAGTTGTGCTCTTGCTCTCTTGGCCATCTCGTTCCCCCACCAGCAGCGACTTTAGCACTGTCGTCATTCCGTCCTCCAGGTACGGTTTTCTCGTCTACGAAATGTTGAACATTGGATGTCTTTTCTTTACATTTGTCTCAGCTTTTATCGAGTTTTTTTGTCTGTTGATGGGTTTGTTTATATTTGCCCATACGTGTAAACTGTTGGATTTCTGAGACTTGTGATATGGTTTATCTTTTGATAGGTTTCTTGTTCGTTTGTAAAGCTTTTTGTGGTGAACAGATAAAAGTGTATAATTTGTATGATTAATTAATTAATCTAGGTGTTTGATTATTGGAAATACTTCAACCTCAATTTTTTTTCCTTTTAAATTTGAGTAATATAGCCTGTAATACTTTTTTGGATGTATTTGAAATAGAAGTAGCCTACAATTTGTTGTTTGACTGGAAAAAAATCACCATGTATTTGAGTTTTTATGGATTGGAGAATGCTTGTTGTTGGTATCATGTGAATGAATATTTTAAAAGAAATGACTAGATATAAGGCCTTTCATTTAATTCTTACTTTATTTGTCTTTTTATTTATGTCTCTTAAAAAAGCAATTTTTTTTCTTATTTGGTGTTTTCTTTTTTGTTTTTTGACAGCTTGCATTTAAAAGGATGGCGAGAATCACTGTGTTGAATGATGCTGTTAGGCGCGTGTGCAATATTACATCCAAAGTTATGACTTTTGATTTGACCAGTTTAGGATTAAAATAAAAAAAAAATAAAAAAAATAGCTACACTGTTGAAGCCATGAAATCATGACCTCCTTCAGAGAAGTTGCTTATTATATATGCTCTTTCATTAACTATTTTTCTACCGAAATATATTCAGCCTCTTCTTCTCTAGCTTCACCTAATGTTTTGTCCTAAAGTTCTGTTCTTAAAGGAGAGCAGATGACTTCGTTTTAACGATTATGGCGGAGGCCATTGTTTCTTTATGTTGTCTTTGTTGCTTATCATTGTTTGATGTTGTTTTTTTTTTAATTTATTTTTTATGTGTTTCAGGCAATCTTGATGCGTACTTTATTTGTTTTTTTATTTCTTTGATGCATACTTTCTCACATCTAATGCTGATTCTTTTCCATCATTATTGTTTTCTGCATTGTGGGGATAAAAAAATTATAGATTGTCTAAGATTGTTTCAACTCTTAAAGCACATTTCTCTCATAATACACAAGAGTCGAGAAACAGTCATGCCAGTTGAATTTAGAGAAATTTTTGCAAGTGTTCTTGTTATCATATTAATAGTATGTGGTTTATGCTCTGTTCTTGTTCTGTGTCTTTTAGTTTGGTTAATCCATAGGGGTTTTGACTGGAAAAGGGGCTAAAAAGCTAGGTTCGTTTGATCTAGTTTCATTTGGATATTTGGACATTATGTAGCTGAGATTCCTGTGCTTAGGTCATGGTATTGCTATTGACTCTAAATTTTTGTTGCTTTGATAGATGTGGACGAGATTTATATTATGGTATTAATCATTGCAAGACATTTGCATTTGAGGAGAATTATGATGGGTTGTTTGGTGTTGATTAATGCTTATATTATGGTTTAAACACATTAAGAAAGATGCATACTTAAGAATTATACATTTGTGAACCATGAGACTTGCTGGAGTATATTAGATGGCTATATTTCTACTAGTGATATAGAGTGTGTAAACCAACTTCGAATGAAAAGGAGAACATTTGGCCTATTATGTGAACTATTCTGAATTCATGGGAGATTAAAGATAGATGGATTGGCCACCATTGAAGAACAAGTTTGTATTTTTTATATATACTTGCTCACCATGTGAAGATTCGAACTATAGTAAATAGGTTCAAAAGGTCAAGTGAGACAATTAGGAGGTACTTTAAGTCAGTTTTAAATGAGGTCTTTCAGTTTACATAGTATCTTATTGACGACGCCACCACCGGTACCCAAGGACTGTAATGATGATAGATGGAAATGGTTTAAGGTATGTCCAAAGTTATGACATCAACAATTGTAATGTTTGGTCTTTCATATGCTCACCAATTATTTGATTCATACTTAATTCTTCTTTAGGGTTGCATAGGAGCCTTTGATGAGACATTTATTAAAGTGCACGTATCTGAACTTGATAAGGCAAGGTATCGAAATAGAAAGGGTGAGCCTGTTACCAATGTTCTTGGAGTTTGAAACTGAAATATGAATTTCATATTTGTGTTAACTAGTTGGGAAGGTTCTGCATATAATTTTAGAATTTTACATGATACAATTAGTAAACCAAATGGCTTAAGAGTTCTCATAGGTACAATATAATAGAGTAATTTTTTAAGATATTGAATTTTTCTTTTTTGTGGTTAGTTAATAATATGGTTCTATTTTTTTCACTTCTTAGGTAATAATTACCTAGTAGATGCTAGATACACAAATTATGAAGGGTTTCGTGCACCATATAGCAAGATATCTGTTATTTGAATGGCAAGATGGAGATGTCCCTATAAATGAAAGAGAATTTTTTAACATGAAGCATTCTTTGGCCAGAAATGTCATCAAATGTTGTTTTGGATTACTTAAGATTCGATGGGCTATTTTAAGGGGCCCCTCATTTCATCCTATGAAAACTCAATGTCGAATTATAATGGCATGTTGTCTTCTACATAATCTTATAAGAAAAGAAATGACAATTGACCCCATGGAATGTGATTTGGAGAGACAAGAGAGGGACACAAAATGCCCAAGCTTCTGCAAGTCAAAATATTGTTGGTACAATCGAACCCTCCAATCAATGGAGAGAAAATTTAGCAACACAAATGTTTAATGAGTGGAGAACACATAGAGGGTATAGGAATTAGTTTATTATCATGACAACTTCGAGTGAATTTGAATTTGAATTTGAATAATGTTTTATTTTGTTTTTTCATTTGAATGATTTTTGATTTTGTTCTTTCATTTTAATGATGTATCAATTACTTGTGAACACAATATTAAAGTTATTTCATTTTATGTTTTGTTTGAGATCAATATATGAATTATGTTGTTTTTTAATCTTATCGATTTTTTTTTTTTTAGCATATCATGTATGACAATTTTAATGAACAAATTATTTTTTCTTTTTTAAACAAATTTACATGGTTAAGGATGGAAATTGGAGGTAGCACTCAAAACATAAAACTCAAAACAAAGGGACTAGATGTACGTGGAGCAAAGTAGAGGACGAAGCACTATTGACCGTATTAGAAGATGTAGTAGCACATGGACTCTGTTGTAATAATGGTAGTTTCAAATCTGGAACAATGAAAATAATTGAAAAGTAATTACATACTTTATGTCCTAATTCTAGTCTAAAAGCAAGTTCTCTTATTGAGTCAAATATAAAGATATGGAAAAAAAACAATATGGTGTAGTTTTTGATACGTTGAACACGAGTGGCTTTGGATGGGATGATGAGTTAAAATGTATTACTGTTCAAAGTGATGAAGTCTGGCAAGCCTATGTGTAGGTTTGATTAATATTCTTATTATTCCATTTCATTATATTTGCCTATATAGTTAAATCACTACTAATTATGTTGGCACTTTTTTTTTAGAGTCACAAGGAAGCAAAAGGATAGAGACAAAAATCTTTCCCACAATATGATAGACTAGCTATTATTTTTGGTGTTTAATCATACAACTGGAAAAGGAGCTGAAACACCTGGTGAGATGGTTAATAATGTTGATAATGAAGAGGCTAACGAGATTAATATTGAAATGCAACAGGAGTCTTCTTATTGTCTCGTGTCTGTGAACCAAACTTCTACTGGTAATGTGTCTAGATTTAGCCAAAAAAGAGAGAGCAAGATCATATGGAGATATTGCTATAGGATTAGAAAAACTAGCAAAAATCATTTGACAAAATGATTGAGTATTCAAGAGAAGAGTCACAAATGCTAGTTCAACCTATCAAGAAAAGAGTTGAAAGTGTGTTACATGAATTTGTATGGGGTAAGATTACAAAGTTTACATGAATTTGTATGGGGTGAGATTACAAAGTTGAACCTTTTTGTGGTTAATTAAATCGAGGCTTTGAAGTTGTTTGTTGAACAACCATGGAATGTGAGTGCCTTAAAATCTATGGATGAGGCACTTAGGATGGATTTTGTAATGACTCTTCTCTAGCAAACTTCAACTAAGAATTAGTTTGACCAATATTATTCGTATAAGCATAATTAGCTTTAATATAGATAATTGTAGGGCTTTTGTTGCTTAAACAAGCTTATTTTGAGTATAATGAATGTGTAACTTTTATACTTATAACCATTTTGGATCTAGACACTTGGATCAATTTAGTTTGACAAGCAAACTCTTATATATTTAGATGTTTAAGCTTAAATATGATCAAATATCTTATTTTAGATTTAGTTGTTAATTGTGGATTATAATCCAAAATACTTTAAAAAATAATTATGATTATTTTAGAAATGTTTATTGTTTTATTTCAATTGTTATAGTTTATTTTTAATTTTTTAATTTTATAATTCTTTTAATATAAGTATATATAAATTGTTATTATCATATCCAATCTATTTCGATCCGTTTACGCACCAAATATATGATTATTAATCCAGCTTCCTAATTTGACAGTTTACCAAACACAGGATAGGATTCAATATAATTGAATCCAATCCAATCCAATCTAATCTGGAGTGCCAAACAGGCCCTTATATTATTAAATCCCCTTAGATTGAGAAAAAGGATCAAAGATACAAATTATAATAATAATAAAAAAACTTAAGCCAATTGCACCATAATCTGGTTTTTATTCATTTTGGTCTTAATTTTTTTTTCATGTCTTCAAATTTTTTTATTTCTTGATGAAATTTCATGTTTGATCTCAATTTCTTGTTTAAGGACATTAGATTTAATGTTTGAACAAAGTTTTGCTTCAACACTATGCTTTATTTCACTCTAGGATATTGAGTTTAAATCATCATATTTCAAGTTAAGGAAAAAAAACAAAAAAAGATTTTTCATGTAGCGGAATTGAGAAGAAATGATTTTACCGGCCTAACCTAAACAAAGGACCTAAAAACCCACCTATAAAAGCCCCTTATAGGGGAAAAACCCCCCAAAAGAGAGGGAAAAAAGCTTAAAGTATATATTCAATACTCAATATTCTAAGTTTTTTCTTTATAATTAGCTAATGAGGTTATTTATAGCCTTTTTAACAAAAGGATAACAAGCACACACTAAAACAAACAATATAGTAAACAAATAATTATAGACTAATAACAATATAAAGCTAAAATATAAAATTAGCTAATATGATAATTCTACTACATCAGTTTACCCCGTCTGTGAAAAAGAACTCATCTTCAAGTTCGGTAGAAGTATGCCAAATGAACTTGTAGCAAGTAAGTCTACTAATACATTAAGTAGAATGAAGGAAGCTATAAAAAGAAGACCGTTATTTCGGCTTGTGGGAATGATAGACCCTAATTGAATAGCTCTTTCAAAGTACATCCCAAAGCCATAATGGAACCAAAACAATTGCCCACTAAAATGCGAAAAATTTGTAAGCTATTCGCTGTTGATGGCTGCTTGCCCCTTTGGTTTTGAAGTCCTCAAAATCAATGTCAAGTACTTTAACAAATTAGCCAACATAAATCAATGTCTTAGTAAACAAATCTTCACAAATGACACTCTCAATTTTTGGTTTTCCAAGTTTTATTGTAATTGTGTCAATTCCTCCAACAGCTTTGTTGGTTGGCTCACTTTGAATTCCACCCATTATTTCATGACCACTTAGATTTGTCAAGTTTTCAATTCTACCCACACTAAAAGGCTCCATAAGGTCTTCTTCAAAAAGCATGTTAAGACAAAGTGAATCATCCATATTGTCAATTTTATCCAAATCAAATGAACCTACAATCTCTTCTTGATTGTCAATTTCATATTATACAGAGTTGGGGCTTTACGTGTCAAAGTGTTTGGCTTGGGAAGACCATATTGCTTTTTGGAATTTGAAATTTGATGAGCGCCACTTCAGGCACCAGTTTGTTTGCTCGACTTGAAACTTTGGGAGGTGCAAATTTGCTAATCGGGCTTAGGGATTTGAATTAGGCCCATTTAGGCTTGGGTTGAGTCAACATTGTGAAGCCCTAGGGGATTTTTAAAAACCGCTTTTTGGCCAAAAAAAAATTTGATGAATAGTCTTTTTTTTTGGACATCACAAAACTAGTTTTTTGAGCACCAAAACAGTTTCAGTTTTTTTTTCCACCATATTTGGGTTCATTTCTTTGATACAATCCTTTTTATCTTTTCTGTGAAAAAAACTGGGGCAGCTTCGGTGCTCAGAAAAGCCCCTTATTTTATTTAAAAAAAAAGAGGTCATTTTCTCAATTGAAAATTTTTTTTGGTCCTTTTTTCAAATTAACCCTGAAGGGCCTACATGCTTAAGAAGAACGTGAATTGCAAATCATGAATGGAGTGAGGACTCTAAATGTGTAATAGTATCGCTATCATAGTGGGTCAAGAGGCTTTGAACGCCGCCATCGTTTGGTCGGCTCCAACGATGATTGTCTCCCTCTATGCATGGGTTTGGAGAAGGCATGATAGATTGAGGGATTAGGGGTGGGTTAGCTTCGAATTTTGGCAAGTGAGCACTGTCTTTGTCATTATGTCTAAGTCCTCCCTCCAAAGTATCACTGCCATGGATCTCTTTCTAGCAATGATCTGTAGGTTCTGTAGGAAGAGAACTCGAATGGCAGTCATTATGACGAGCACTTTTGCTACCATTGAGCGTATTTCAAGTGGAGTCCAATGGATTGAATTTGACGGGGTTGCTACGGGAATTGAGGAGAAACAATGTGTAGATCTCGTCGATCCTTTGGAGGGCATGGGGGAGAGCTTGACAATCTGGTCGTCGCTCATAATTCTGTTGCAGTTGAGGTGGGTCCCGTTCACGGCTCTATTGATGTTGATGACTGCTGCCTATAACTAGCATGGATCTATGGCTGTTGATTGAAGCTTAAGGGCGCCTAATAATGTCGAAGTCCTAAGTGTCTTCATCTAATTTAGACTCTAAATCGAAATGTTGAGTTCGTTTCTCCCTACAACGTTGGTGGGGATGGTAGTGAAGTGGTGGAGCTGAAAGTTGGTGATCAGAATAGTCATGGTGGTGGTGATATTTTGCAAAATATGGTGAAGAAAGGGATAAAGATGGGGACAGTGATGGTAGTCATGGTGGTTGCGATAGGAGACTGGTGGTGGAGAATGGTCAACATGGTTGTCATAGAGGTGATAGGATGAATCTCAGTAGTGGTGGTAGTACCGTGAAGAATATAGTGATGGTGGTGGTAGTGGTGGAGGAGAATGGGTTCGTTGATGGGCACTCCACCATCGAGATCTATAGCTCTGATAGTATGAATCTCCCGCTCTGTAACTCGATCCGCCCATAGGGCCTACACTCCTTGTTCTTCGATATCAAAGTAGTTCCAATCACCGATCATGGTTATTGTACCTCCCTAGGAAAAAGAACCAAGGGCTTTGATGCTAAATGGCACAGCGAAATTGGAAGGAAATGATTTTACAAGCCTAACTCGGATGAAGGATCTAAAACCTATCTAAAAAAAAGCCCTTTAAAGGGGAGAACCCCTAAAAGAGAGAAAAAAACACTTAAAGTTTGTATTCAAAACTCAATATTTTGAGTCTCTTTTTTACAATTAGCTAATAAGGCTATTTATAGCCTTCTTAACAAAACGATAGCAAGAATATACTAAAACAAACGACATAGTAAATAAATAACGATAAACTAATAACAACATAAAGCTAAAATAATAATTAAAAAAAACTAAGATGATAATTCTGCTACATCAAGTTTCTATGTTGAACACCGTACAAGTAGTGCAAGATCTAGAATTGAATAAGGTCAAAATCCCATCAAATTTTTTTTTTAAAAAAAAAGCAAGATGGACCTCCTATAGATATGACAAATCAACAAAGAAGACTATAAAATTCAAATATTAAAGATGTGCCTATACCTAAGAGTTTATGTAGCTTATATGTGTTATTTTCTTTCATGAATGAAAGTTAAATGTGGTTGGATATTTTATTTCTATCATTAAATGTGCTTATATTTTTTAAATTATAAATTAATTTATTTTGTAATGGAAATAAATTTTCATTATGAAATGTTATAATAATATTTTTGTTGTTATATATTTTTTTGACAATTTTAATTCAATGAAAATAATTGTATACTCCTTGTCTACTAAAAAATTTTATTAGAGATAATCATGTATTTAATAATTCAAAATTCATAAAATTAGTTATATAACTACAAGATGTTGTTTTAATATTTTGAAGAGTTTTGAAAATAGCTTTTTCTTAGGTAAAATAAGAAATAAATATGCATGTGTGTAGGGTTTTTCTGGGGCCTCTTTGATAGGATGTCTCTCCAGCGTAACATATTGAAGTAAACGTTTGGATTGATGCCCTCAGAATAAATACTTTAATTGTTTTTATGACTTTTGTGATAAAATAAATAATAATGCAAACATTTCATGTATTAATAATGGTCATGATATTACATTCATATTAATGACTATAAATTAAACAAACATGTGATCCGTGACTATTAGAACCAAATTTTGAAATTAACCATATATGTGGTCTATATGCAACTAGACCTAATTTCAAGCATAATAGTCTAAATATATAGTCTGCAGTCTGTGTATATAACTGGGCACTTTATATATAATAAGGTTGTAACGGGGATTTGAATGCAATTGGGGAGGCGTTTTATTTTGGTTGTCAAAGCATGTTGACTCCACGGTAAATACTTTCGTGTGGTAGATCTAATGGTGGCCGTATATTAAATTAGAGCTAAAGTTTAATTGATTTAATAATAATTCTATCTCACTTAAATTGATTCGTTTTGACAATCATGTATGTGTCATCTTAATCCTGAAGTGGATTTATGACTTCATGCTTGTAGCTTGTATCTTTTGATATGCCAAAGGCAGAAGTTCTGATGAACAAAGTCTTTATTGTCAGTATGTTGGATATGCAATTTATATTCAATGAGAGCATGATCCACAGAAACAGAATCCTTAGCTCCAACAAAGAGTCATTATTATCCTTTCAAAGATATTATGTAGGTATTGAAAAAGATAACGAGACTCGATCATCTAGATACATATGGTAATAAGATGATATTTCGTTTGTATGAGTTACAAAAGAAATGATTTTTTTAATAGTGAAATAATAGAACTTTAAGATAAAATAATCAGAATATAAAATGAAACTAAGGGTCTATTTGGTAAAGAGATTCGAATTAGTGATTTGATATGAGTTAGTATGATTTGAATTAGGATTTGAGTTAGTGATTTGAATTGTTATCCGAATTTACGTTTGGATGTGCATTTAAGTTTTAATTTAAGTATAGAATAAAATTGAAATTTATGTTTGGAGAAGTAGTGAAAGTAGTTTTTGATTTATCAACAAATCTAATAAAATCTTAATGATAATGATCCTAAAAAACATGCAATATGGATCTTAATTTATTCCTCTCTTCACTAGAAACACAATGAAAAAAGAATCATCTCAATTGGATAACAAATGAAGAAGTTATGAATTTTTTCCTCAGATATAGGAGAGAGAATTTTAGTTTTTACTGTAGCAGAGATATCCAAATATCAAAAGTTTAGGGGGAGTCAGAATTTTAAAAACTTGGATTCTTGATACTCAAAGGATTTGAATTTTGGGTGAAACAAACATGTATCCAAAGGATTCTTAATACTCGAATTCAAATTTGAGTCCAAAGAATCTAAAAAATACTCGAAACAAACGGCCCCTAAGTTCTTCATTCGATTATAGATAATCTATGGGGATACACATAATTTGAGAGGTTATGGACAAGACTAATTTAGGAGTTTCATAATAACAGTATATTATTAAGAGTGCAGCTTCGAGCCTATAGTGGAGTGACACCATAACTCCCCAAGAAGGGGGTTAAAAGTAAATAAAATGAATTTATTGAGCCTAAATTGGAATAAGTTGCCTTAATGAAAAAGTATAATTAACATATATGGTCCATAATCTCAAATTATAATAAAATAATAATTACATAATAGTTCACTGAATTTACAATTTAATAAAAAACAAAGAATGGGACAATATCAAACAAAACAATATATAAAAACACACTACAATTGAGGAGTTGAATAATAAGACTAATTTAAAGCACTAATCGACGAAGCATTCAAGTGTACAACTGCCTGATAGGATGAATTTATTCATTATCCCAACTTATATATTTTATTAGTTTTTGTGTGAATTATTAGTTTTTATTTCATATTTTTATGTTTATTTTAGTTTTAATAAAATTTAGTTGATTATGTCTTTTTGCTAAATTTTTAGTTTTGCTTTAGTCTATTTTATTTTATTTTTAATTGTTTAGTTTTGTTTTGAGTTTATTTAGTTTTATTTCTATTTTATTTTATTTCATTTTATTTTACTTTATTTTATTTTGTTTGTTTTAATAGGTATAGTAGAGAAATTTTGAGTTTGATTCAGCCTCAGTTCGCACCCTAGTATAGCAAGAATGCTTGCCCCCACACGCTAGAATAGAAAGGACATACGGCCACGTGAAATTCAGCCTAGCTCATGGAATTCCTAAAAGCACGCGATTGAGCAAAAAGGATGCTTGTAGCAGCGTGCATCACTCTTCTGCCTCAACTTAAGGTTTGCGTAGCATGCGGCCGTGAGTCTTCTTTTCTTGCCCTCACTCATGTGCCTTTTTTGGCCCATTTTAGTGTTGATTTTGAGGCTAATTTGAGGAAAAATTTCCCAAGTTTTGAGAGACATATAAATACCCATTTAGAGTTTTGTGCCAAAGGAGGAGGGGACCTGATTTTGGAGAATGAGACAGTGATATCTTGAATTTCAAAGGAGAAAGAAACGGAAACTTAAAGACCACCTTAGAGTTCCACAATAGTTTATTTCTTTACTCTTTCTTTTCTTTGAATTTTGTAAATTGTTATGGATTCTTTCCCCTTGTTTTGGTTTGTGTTTTTAGTTTTGTTTGAGACTATGTATAACTAAATCTCTTAGTGTAGAAGGCTATAGACCTAAGTTGATATTGTGTTTGGTTTATGTTCTTTGATTAATGGAAGTTGATTTCTATTTTCTATTTATTTGTATTTCCTTGAGTTTAATGTCTTTAATTGATTTGCCAGCAATTAGTTGATCTTGCACTTAGGGTTACTACTTGAGAAATGAAGGCTCTAAATGTAGATTTAAGAAATACATCCTAGAAATTATAGAGTCGGGAGATCTATAGTTTTCTTTATGGCTAAAACAAAGAACATGCTTAATGAACCTTAGTAATTGATTTTAAAAAAGAACGTTGGGATTAATTATTTTGGGTAAATTTCAATTGAGTACTTAGGAGAGGAAAAGTTAAGATAATAGAGAGTTCTATGCCAATAAATTAGGAAAATTAAGTTGTCATTAGTTTAGTTTATGCAATTACCATTTGCAAAGAAAATTTGGCGAAATAGTTCCTCTAGGCTCGTTTCGTCATTAGTTAAACTAGTTTATTTTCTTCGTTGATTTTAATTTTCATAAATAAACTTTACTTTATTTTAATTTCTTGTTTTTAATTAAAAGTATCATTAGATCATTATTGTCTAAATAAAGTTAGAAGTACTTGAACAGGGACAAATAGTAAATTTTTAGTAAATCAATCCCTGAGGAAAACTATACTCAAGCTCCCACTTTATCTTACGACCGTATCGCCCAATCAAACAGGAATAATCGTAAGCACAATAAATAATGACTTTTGCCAACTCGATATGTCACATATCATCATATTAAATAAAAAATAAAACAAAGAAAATGCAAAATCATGAACAAAAGGTTTAGTAGATTTGTCTTTTAAAATACAACGTTTAATCATTTAATAAAACATACGAAAATAAATAAAATGCGTGACTCAAAAATACACTTACTGAAACTGCAATATATGATTTATCGCAAATTATAAATACATAAAAACTTCAAGATGCCTGAATAAAAATCACCAAAATGACTCATATGGTTTTTGGGACCTGGCCCTTAGGACACCTTCTGCGTGACCTGAATTGTTAAGGCTACGTAGATAAAACTCAACTAACCGATAGATCTCATATCAGATAGTGTTTGAAATCTCATTGAAAAATAAAGTAGCTCGGAGCAATCTTAGCTGCAAGTTTTGTTTTCTTTTCACAATTTGGAACCATATTTTGAAAAAACTTTGAAAATAAGAAAATAATATAAGTATAATTTTTGTAGAATTCATTTAAGAATAATGAAGGGCCAAAACATTTAAAACATGACTCACAAAGGTAGGGTAAGGAATCCTAACTCAGTATTAGCAAATCCGATACCGTTAACTCCAAACAAGTATTAACCCAATTTGTACTCCTCTATGTTCTAGAAACTATAACACCATTCTAAAATTAGATATTAATCTAATATTAATCTAATGCCTATTAATTGGCATTAGATTTATTTCCCTAATTAGTGACAAGTTAATTGCCCTAATTTATTGGCATAGAACTTTCAATTATCCTAATTTTTCCTCTGTCAAGTACTCAATTAAAATTTACCCAAAATAATTAATCCCAACATTCCTATTTAAAATCAATTACTATGATTCATTAAGCATGTTCTATATTTTAGCCATAAAGAAAACTATAGATCTCCCAACTCTACAATTTTCTAGGATGTATTTCTTAAACCTACATTTAGAGCCCTTATTTCTCAAGTAGTAACCCTAAGTGCAAGATCAGCTAATTGGTGGCCAATCAATTAGAGGCATTAAACTTAAGGAAATACAAATAAATGGAAAGTAGAAATCAACTTGCATTAATCAAAGGAAATAAACTAAACACAATATTTACTTAGGCCACTAGCTCTCTACACTAAGAGGAAAAATTAGGATAATTAAGAGTTCTATGCCAATAAATTAGAAAAATTAACTTGTTTTTAGTCTATGTAATTACTATTTGCAAAGAAAATTTGGTGAAATAGTTCCTCTAGACTCGTTCTATCATCGGTTAAACTAGTTTATTTTCTTTGTTGATTTTAATTTTTGTAATTTAACCTAACTTTATTTTAATTTCTTGTTTTTAATTAAAAGTGTCATTAGATCATCATTGTTTAGATAAAGTTAGAAGAACTTGAACAACGATAGATAGTAAATTTTTAGTACATCAATCCCTGAGGAAAACGATACTTAAGCTCTCACTCTATTACTTGTGACCATGTATACTTGCATGCAACCACCGTCCAATCTAACAAAAATAATCGTGAGCACAATCAATAATCACTTTTGCCAACTTGACATGTCACACAACACCATATTAGGAGGGTAAAATAAAAAATAAAACAAAGAAAATGCAAAATCATGAGCAGAAGGCTTAGTAGATTTGTCTTTTAAAATACAACATTTAATCATTTAATAAAAAATACAGAACTAAATAAAATGCGTAACTCAAAAAGACACTTATCGAAACTGTAGTATATGATTTATCACAGATCATCAATACATAAATACTTCAAGATGCCTGAATAAATATCACTAAAGTGACCCGTACAGTTTTCAAGACCTACCTCTTAGGACACCTTATGTGACCTGAATTCTTAAGGCTACATAGAAAAAACTCAACTAACCAATAAATATCATATCAGATAGCGTTTGAAATCTCATTGAAAATTAAAGTAGCTCGGAGCAATCTTAGCTACAGGTTTTGTTTTCTTTTCGCAATTTGGGACCATATTTTGAAATAACTTTGAAAATAAGAAAATAATATAAGTACAATTATTTTAGAATTTATTTAAGAATAGGGAAGGGCCAAAACATTTAAAACATGGTTCACAAAGGAATGGTAAGGAATCCTACCTCAATATTAGCAAATCCGATACCGTTAGCTCCAAATAAGTATTAACCTAATTTATACTGCTCTATATTCTAGAAACTATAACACCATTCTAAAATTAGATATTAATCTAATGCCCATTTATTGGCATTAGATTAATTTCTCTAATTTATTGACAAGTTAATTTCCCTAATTTATTGGCATAGAACTCTCAATTATCCTAATTTTTTTTCTATCAAGCACTCAATTGAAATTTACCCAAAATAATTAATGCCAACATTCCTATTTAAAATCAATAACTGTGGTTCATTAAGCATGCTCTATATTTTAGCTATAAAGAAAACTATAGATCCCCTAACTCTATAATTTTCTAAGATCTATTTCTTAAATTTGCATTTAAAGCCCTTATTTCTCAAGTAGCAACCTTGAGCGCAAGATCAACTAATTAGTGGCCAATCAATTAGAGGCATTAAACTCAAGGAAATACAAATAAATGGAAAATAGAAATCAACTTACATTAATCAAAGGAAATAAACCAAACACAATATCAACATAGGTCTATAGCTTTCTACACTAAGAGGAAAAATTAGGATAATTGAGAGTTCTATGCCAATAAATTAGAAAAATTAGCTTATTATTAGTCTATGCAATTATTGTAAGGAAATTTGGTGAAGTAGTTCCACTAGACTTATTCCATCATTAGTTAAACTAGTTTATTTCGTTTGTTGATTTAATTTTTGTAATTTAACTTTACTTTATTTTAATTTCTTGTTTATAATTAAAAATGTCATTAGATCATCATTGTCTAGATAAAGTTAGAAGTACTTGAATAGAGATAGATAGTAAATTTTTAGTACATCAATCCCTAAGGAAAACGATACTCAAACTTAAATTTTTATTACTTATGACCGTGTATACTTGCATGTAACCACCGCTTAATCTAACAGGAATAATTGTGAGCACAATCAAATATCACTTTTGCCGACTTGGTATGTCATACAACATCATATTAGGAGGGAAAAATAAATATAAAACAAAGAAAATGCAAAATCATGAGCAGGCTCAGTATGTTTGTCTTTTAAAATTCAACATTTAATCATTTAATAAAACATACGAAAATAAATAAAATGCGTGACTCGAAAATACACTTATTGAAACTATAACATTTGATTTATCGCAAATTATAAATACATAAATACTTCAAGATGCTTGAATAAAAATTACCAAAGTAACTCGTACGGTTTTTAGGACCTGCCCCCTAGGACACCCTCTATGCGACTTGAATTTTTAAGGCTATGCAGATGAACCTTGACTAACCAATAAATCTCATATTAGATAACGTTTGAAATCTCATTGAAAAATAAAGTAGCTCGGAGCAATCTTAGCTATAGGTTTTGTTTTGTTTTTGCAATTTGGAACCATATTTTGAAATAACTTTGAAAATAAGAAAATAATATAAGTACAATTTTTAGAACTTATTTAAGAATAATGAAGGGCCAAAACATTTAAAATATGGTTCACAAAGGAAGGGTAAAGAATCCTTCCCTAGTATTAGCAAATCCGATACCGTTAGCTCCAAATAAGTATTAATCCAATTTATGCTCCTCTATGTTCTAGAAACTATAACACCATTCTAAAATTTATATAAATCTAATATTAATCTAACTTAGAATAAAACACATTTTAGATATTAATTACATTATTTGGTCTCTTAATGTGTAAGTTCATATTAAATCTAAAAACGTGAAATAATTTGTGAAGTTCATGATGTATGTCAAAAACAAGTTTTAAAGGGAATTTTGGTCATTAAACTGTTCAAAATCATATTTAAAATAACATAGTTTGGAAAAAAAAGGACATAATTACATAAAACAAAAAAACTGCTCAGTTTTTTGGCCTACCAGTCCACAAAATCAGCCTGCCTTATAAACTAGGTAGATTGCATATATGCACCAAGCTTAGATCGGTTTGTTGGTCACTGATCAAAAATTGGAATTTTCCTAGTTTCCTCTCTTGAGTGCAATCGAGTTTAATTCGATTCTAACTTGTTTTCTATTTCACAAAGCATATAAAACATGCAAAAAATCATATAAATACATCATATGACAGTAGGAACCATTTCCCCCAACTTTTATTGATCAAAACCTCATTTCATAACATGGGTTGAAACTTTATAAAACCAAAACCTAGCTTAAATCTAAATCCAAACTTAAATCATGTGATTCCATAAATTTCCAATATGCAAACTTAAACTAAAACACGTTTAGATTATCCACAACAAGGTCTTGGTATAGATTCCTTAAGAAATTGCATATTCAATACTTAGTATAAAATATGCATAATCACACTCAAAACTAAGATGCATATTGAATAGTCCACAAAGCTCAGATTTTATGATGAAAATAGAAATGCAATTCAACATCAAACTTGGATTAAGGAGAAGAAAAATTCATATTAATAATAGATATTTAGAATTTCATATTTTAGTTTAAAATACCAACTTCTTTCCTTGAAAAAAATGGTGCTAAAACCTTGTCCAATCTCAAAGCTTGAGTTAACAAAGATTTATGACCAAACAAAAGTGTTTTTTTTTTTTTTGAGTTTTTATGAGTGTTTAGTTTGCTGAAAAATTTTAGAGTGTGTGATAGAGAATGACATGAAAAGAAGGAAGAGAGAGAGGTGGTGTGAATGAACGAGTGTTTTGTGTGTTTGATGAGTTAGTGGAGCTCATTTTAAAAGAAAGTTGGTAAGGAGATATGTGAATGTCTATTTTTCATCAAATTTGGGATTCTAGATTTTGCATTTTCTGGGATGGGTTGATGGTATTTCACGTGATGAGTAGAAAAGGGGTTTTCAATGGCATTTTTGTAAATAAGATGAAAGATAGTGGCATAACTGTAAATAATAAAATGATAAAAATTAATTTTTAAAATATGTTATAAAAAATTTTAAATACTTTAAGAATTAAAATTAAGCTCATTGATTAGACCAATTTAGCATAATTGATTAAAATTAAAACTGGAGTGCAACAAACATTGAAGTTAATAATTAAATGAAAAATTAATTGAGAAGTAATTGTAATGTCCCGATTGTTCGAATCGGTACTTAATACGAATTTCTTAATCTTTATCTTACTTACTTTAAACTATGTGAAATAGTTTTCTTTTATACATAATTATAATACTTAGTGATCACCAAAATATTTTTAAAACACTAGTTTTACTTATACTTACAAAATACATACTTATACAGCCTTTCCAAAAGCGCTACTTGTATACTATCAGACTGTCACATGCTGTATTAAATAAAAGTCTTTCAAAAGTAGGATTAAAACTGCAACAATATGTAGCCCGACCTTTTCCTTTATCCCATCGCCGTACCCAATTCGTAATTTTTCATACTGATTGAGAGATGGTTTGTCTTGGCTATCGGAGGTGGACTCCGTGAATAGAAACATTGGCACATTGTCATATGTGACGATGTGTTGGATCGGAACATAAAGTGAATTGATTTGGATTAATAATTTTGTCTCGACAAATCGATTCACTTTAGACAATCATTTGTATTGTATCTTAATCCTAAGATGAATAGTAGGCCTATTATTTTGACTTGTGTCTTTTGATGTGTCAAAGGGTGACACCCATATTTTAATAATGGTATGCATGCCGATACATTGGAGGCATGACTCTTGATAACGTAGATCTGTTATTCATAGATATGGAATCCATAGCTCCTCTTTAGGAGTAGTTATATCTTCTTATATACGTTATCTTATAATTGAAAAACTAGAGTGCTCAACCATTTGGATACATAGGTGAAACCGAATGGTATACTGTCTTTGGATAGTAAGTTTTTTGATGGTGAGATAATGGAACGTAAGATAAAAATAATCGGGAAGGTAAGACATAACTTGTCCTTAAGCCAATTATGGATAATTCTATAGGGATACGATACACTATGATATGTCATGGAGACTTAGCTACACGGGCTTCGTAATTCTATATAGTTCGAGAGTGTAGCTCCAAGCTTTTAGTGGAGTAGCGTTGGAGTTGATAATTATAAAATGTATATCTGGGATATTGAGTTTCATAATTATTGGGAGTTTGAACTGTATAGGTCCATCAGGTCTCCTTTGCTAGCTCACAAAATCCTGTAACAATACGGTGTATTTTTTCAATAATTGGTGACTTATGTCAGATTTATTAGATTGGTTGAAATTTGAAAGAATCAAATAATTCATGTCTATTTATCGGTTGAATTAATTTTGTGACAAAATTAATTCAAGATAAACTTGTTGAATTATTGGAATCGGATAATTCTTGTCTGTTTATCAGTTGATTTATTTTTGAATAAATTAAATCAAGATAAACTTGTAGAATTATTAGGAATTCATTTATTTTCCTAGATATTATCTGGATAAACTTGTAGAATTATTAGGAATTCATTTATTTTCCTAGAGATTATCTGGATAAAGTTGTTTTAATTAGATAACTTTTTTATTGGGTTATTTGAATTAAAACTGAGACTTGATCCTATAGAATCTCGAGTGGAAAATAAAAGATTAGCTGAGATTTTTTTTCGACAGTTCGGCATACCGATTTTCAAGTTTGGCATGCTGATAGGGCAAGTTTGGCCTGCTTATTAGATAGATCAGCCTGCCTATGCGCGAAAAAAAGATCACGCGTTTTCACACTGATTTCATTCGATATTGATCTAAATTTGATTTTGATTTAAATTTTTGAGATCTTATCTGATAAGGACTGACCTTAGACCTAACCTCTATAAATAGGAGTTGAGTCTGAAAGGTTATTTAGATCAATTGAGAGATTAAGAGTGATACTCTGTTGGTGAGAATCTGAAACTCCCTAAGAGCTCTTGTTCACAAATCACGAACATAAGCTTTGGGTTCTCTCAATTGGTTGGAAGAAAAATCACCTGGTGGAAGAGCTGTATGTGTGAGCCCACACTCACTCCAATCATGGATCGAAAATTGCAAAGAAGGCTAGTTGTTTGAGGTCATTTTGGAATGTTACTTCTCTTCACTAATTGCAGGAGCGTTTCGGCATACAAAGGTAAGTAAGATCTAGTTAATTTACGTATATAGCATGTCAAATTTATGTTTTGAAAAATACTCTGATATAAAAATTTTAAAATTCTGTTGCGTACTATTTTTCCAACACTGAGAGCCTAAGATTCTTTCTTTGTGTAGTTAGAACGCTATATTGGATTGGAATAGAGGCTTATAACCATTGTCTTGGACATAGGATTGTTTGCAATCCGTACCAAGAAAATTCGTGTCTTTGTTCCTTTCTTGTTCCTATTTTCTTTTAATTTCCTACTAGTTTGTTTCTGGTGGTCTTGTTCTTGGATTTTGCAGGATTGTTTTTTTGGCATAAATCCTAACAAATTGGTACCAGAGCTAGGTTCAATCAATCAATTTTTTTTTTCTTGATCTAGGGCAACAAATCTACATCAACCTCTGTAAGAGTTTGGAACAGATTAAGAATGACGACCCTGACGACCCTAAAGTTTGACATTGAGAAGTTTAATGGCAAAAACTATTTTAATCTTTGGAGAGAAAAGATGATGGCTCATCTTGGAAATTTTGGTCTTGATGAGGCGCTAAAGGGAGAACCAAATATGTCTACCTCTCTTGAAGCAAAAGAGAAACAAGAAATTCTTAAGAAGGCTCGGAACACAATTGTCCTAAGTTTAAGTGATCAAATTTTGAGAAAAGTGGTTAAAGAAAAAACAGTGCTGCAATGTGGGAAAAAATAGAGCAATTATCTATGACTAAAGCTTTTCCCAACTGGATCTATCTCAAAGAAAATTTCAATAGTTTTCGAATGGATGATTCTAAATCCATGGAAGAAAACGTCAATGACTTCACCAAATTGGTTGTTGATCTTGAAACTTTGGAAGTCAAGATCGACGATGAAGACTAGGCGATTTTCTTGCTAAATTCTCTCCCTAAGCAATACGATCAACTTCGTGACACATTGAAGCATGGTAAGGAGGCCTTAACTTTTGATGAAGTTTTAAGTTTAGTCTTCTCAAACGAATTGGATCTGAAATCAAATGGGAAACAGTCAAAATGCAATGGAAAGGGCCTTAATGTTTGGGGAAGATAAAAAAATAGAGGCTTTCGACCCAAGAATCGGTCGAAGTCCATATCAAAATCAATGATAAGACGGACATATTGGTACTGTCATAGGAAGGTCACCTCAGGCAAAATTGTCCATCAAGAAAATAGGATTCTGGAAAGCCAGATAATTCCAACAACGAAGATGTTGCTAATTTGTCTGATGGCTATGACAATCAAGAGGTCTTAATAGTTTCAAGTAATAATCCAAGGAATGAGTGGATTATGGACTCTGATTGTACTTTCCATATGACTCCAAGGAAAGATTGGCTCTTTGATTATAAAGAGATAGAAGGGGACAAGGTCTTTATAGGGAATAACGTTTCTTGTGAAGCAAAGGGTATTGGATCTGTCAAGATCAAGATATGGGACGGCTCAATTAAAATGTTGAAGGAAGTAAGGTATATATCTAAGTTGAAGAGAAACCTTATTTCCTTAGGAATGTTGGACTCACATGGATGTTCATATAAGTCTCAAGGTGGAGTTTTGAAGGTGCTAAAAGGTATAATGGTGGTCATGAAAGGTGTTCTACAGAATGGGTTGTAGGTGTTACAAGGATCTACAATGATAGGAGAGGCTGTTGTTTCATTAAATAATGATAATCAAATAGTCCTTTGGCATAAAACACTAGGACACATCAGTATGAAGGGTTTGCAAAAGTTATGTAAACAGGGCTTATTAGGTGTTAACAAACTTGATGCTCTTGGGTTCTGTGAGAACTGTGTTAGGGGAAAGTCTCATCGTTTGAAGTTTAACAAAGCACTGCATAGAACCAAGGCTACCCTGGAATCTATACACTCCGACCTATGGGGATGACCACAGGTACCCATATCTTTGTCTAAGTGCCAATATTTTATTTCTTTTATAGATGATTACTCTAGGAAAACTTGGATCTACTTCATTAAGACTAAGAATGAGGCATTTAAAAAATTCCTGGAATGGAGGTCCTTGATAGAAAATCAGGTTGGTAGAAAAATTAAGATGCTCAGAACTAATAATGGTCTAGAGTTAGCGAGTTTGATAAATATTGTGCTGAAAAGGGTATTGTGAGACAGTGCACTTGTATATCTACCGACAATAGAATGGTCTAGTCAAACGAATGAATAGAACAATTATGAACAAGGTTAGATGCACGCTCTTAGATTTTGGTCTGCTAAAGTCATTTTGGGCAAAGGCTGCTGCTGTCACTGCTTGCTACTTAATTAATAGGTCTCCTCATTCTATATTAGGATTCAAAGTTCCAGAAGAAATATGGTCTGGTGTATGTCCTAAATATAATCATTTGAGGTCTTTTGGATGCATAGCATATGTTCACACTAATCAAGGAAAACTCAATCCTAGAGCCAAGAAGGCTGTTTTCTTAGCTTATCCTATTGGGCTAAAAGGATATAGACTTTGGCTATTGGATGACAAAAAGTGCATAATAAGTAGAGATGTTATTTTCAATGAATTTGTCTTTGTAAAGACTAACATACAAGTTGAGATAGGCAACAGAGGGTTAGACACACAAGTCTCGAGTGACTCTAAATTCTCACATCTAGAAGTTGAAACAGTTGATACTTCTTCTTACCAAGCTGAGTCAAACACTGAAGAAACTAAAGTACCTAATCAAGGTGGAACCATCACCCAACTTGAAGAAGAATCTGTACAAGGAGATACAAATATTGAAGATCATTTAGGTGGTTATAGTGACTTGAGAAATTATACCTTGTCAAGAGACAAAACCATAAGAAATATCAAGCCTCCTGCCATATTTGCTCAAGCTAACTTAATTGCTTATGCACTGTTTGTCGCTGATTCTATAGAGTTATTAGAACCAAGATCCTTTACAGAAGCTAAGGAAAGTCCTGAATGGAAGAAATGGCACAAAGCTATGACCGAGGAAATGGACTCATTGAAGAAAAATAACACTTGGATTCTAGTTGATAAGCCTAGTGGTCAAAGAGTTATAGGCTGTAAGTAAGTGTTAAAGAAAAAACCTGGCATCCTAGAATTGAAGAGCTTAGATTTAAGGCTAAGCTTGTGGCAAAGGGATTCTCACAAATTGAAGGTGTGGATTATCATGAAATGTTCTCTCCTGTAGTCAAGCACACTTCAATAAGAGTTCTTTTGGCAATTACAGCAATGAAGGATCTAGAACTAGAACAAATAGATGTTAAAATAGCTTTCTTACATGGAAACTTAGAAGAGAAAATTTTTATGAGGCAACCAAAAGGCTTTGAAATTGGAGATCCTAACACAAGAGTGTGCCTGCTGAAAAGATTCCTGTATGGACTCAAACAATCTCCTTGACAATGGTATAAGAGATTTGATGAGTTCATGTTAAAACATGGCTACAACAGAAGCAAACATGATAACTGTGTTTATTATGCTCAACTGGAAGATCATTCATTCATTTATCTTTTAATTTATGTGGATGACACGCTTATAGCATGTAAAGATAAGACTAAGATTCAAAAGTTGAAGAATCTACTAAATACTAAATTTAAGATGAAAGATCTTGGACTAGCTAGGAAAATCTTGGGAATGTATATTTTCAGAGACAGGGCTAAAGGAAAGCTTACAATCAGTCATCAAGGTTACTTAGAGAAAATAGTTAATCAGTTTGGTATGAATACTTCCAAATCTGTCAACACACCTATAGGTGCTCATTTCAAATTGATAGCCGTAAGTGACAAGGATGCTGAAACGGAAGTAGCTAAGATGAGGAAAGTGCCTTATTCAAGTGCAGTGGGTTCAATGATATATGCAATGGTGAGCACAAGACCTGATATGGCATATGGAATCAGCCTACTCAGTAGATTTATGAGCAGGCCTGGTGGAATTTATTGGCAAGCTGCCAAATGGTTACTTAGATATTTAAATGGATCATCAAATATTTGTTTGGTCTATGACAATGCTAGTACCTCGGGAGAAGTAATTGGTTACTGTGACTCAGATTTTACTGGAGACTTGGACAAAATAGATGTGTTTCTCACGAAACATTTTTAAAAGAATATTGGAAATAATACAATGCATGATCTCAATTATGCTTAGTCTTGAACATCTTATTCTTATTTTTTAAACTTGTTATGAACTGTGAGCCCAATCCTTATATCGGGTGCGCACGATCATCGAACACCTAATTCGTAACTTAATTTGACATGGTGCTCCCCTTGGGTCAAGAGACTTATAGTCCTCACCTGAGTAGAGGTTAGTACGACACTTAATTATCTTATATTGATTTTTTTAATTTGAAAGTTTAGATTACCGGTCTTGTAAACTTAATAAACATATTGTATATCATAACCTGGTATCTAAAGTAATGTGTTTAACAAATTCAATCATAATCCAACATGAATAGAGCATATGAAAAATCATTTTCGTCATATCATAAATGAGGTGTGAAACTTACTTGAATCTCGCACTAGTGTTATCAATTAATCTTTATCTTGATTAATTGACTCTGTATCCTGTTTAAGTAATACTCGACTACAAACTTGAGTCTACTATTGATATATTTTTATACTGCTTGACTTAGATACGCCTTAGTAAAATTTTACGTCTCATAATATGACTTTGAACTTTACATAACACGGTTCCTTATTTGCTTGAAAATTTGGAGCTTATTCGGTAAGCTTAGGGTTCGTTTTGATTGTTTTGCTCAAATGACAAATTTACCCTCAATGGGTCTAAAAAAATTTTAAGTTTTTTAAGCTTAAAATCTATACTTATTCACTGCCCAGACCAGCTTGTTAGATGAAAATCAGAGCTTCACACGATTTCAAAGGTGAAAAGGAAGCGTACTATGTAATTTTCTCTGTGGTTTTAATGTGGTGTTTGGAAGGTGGTGGGAACTATTGGTTAAAACCATTTTTACTGTAGCATGTGAGAGCTTTATACTGTAGTAATTTTTTTATTGTTATTATAGTATATAAGAGTTTTATATTATTCATAACTGAGTTTGTGATGAGAACCGTAGTTCTCACCACTTTATCAAACGGGGTAAACTTTGCTGTTGTTTAATGATGATTACAAACGAAATGTAGTGTAGTTCGTATTCCAGTATTCTCTGTCGCTTAATATTAAACGACACCTCCTTCAAAATCAATAAAATCCCCTGCCGTTTATGCATTGAAACGACGTGCTGTTCTCACCACCTTTTAATATTTTCATCGATATTTTCATTTTATGTTTTTGACTTGTTGGGTAAGTTAAAGTTCTGGATCGGAGAAAACCCAACACTTTGGGAAAAGAATCGCCCGAGTTCGACTCTGTATTATCTCCCCCTCTCTCTCTCTCTCTCTCTCTCTCTCTCTCTCTCCTTCCTTCCTGCTTCTGATACTCAGGTGTTGGACTCCCCTTCTTCTGCAAAAACCCTCGACCCTAGAAAGGCCCCTTTGAATCGACAAAACCCTAGATATTTTCCATCGATCTGAGTGAAGCTCCGGTTATGGCGGCGACCATGGTGAGCTCGGCCGGTGGCCTCTTGGCCATGCTCAACGAGAGCCATCCCTCGCTCAAGCTCCATGCCCTCTCGAACCTCAATAACTTGGTCGACAACTTCTGGCCCGAGATCTCCACCAGCGTTCCCGTCATGTACTCTTTCTCTCTTTAACGTAAAGCTGTTTCTATTAGTTTCTTCGATACAATTAGGGAATTTTCGTTTGTGATCTGTTTCTTCGCGGGGAAACTAAGGGGAAAGTGAACGGAAATTGGGAATTAGGGTTTGAGCTTGGCAATGCGCTTTTAGGTTTCTGATTAAAAAAATTGGGAATGCTAAAACAAAGTCATTTCTTTTTCCAGGGAATTCTTTCAGAATTCAGGAGATTTATGGTTTGGTTATACAATTAAGGTTTTTCCCGTTGGGAAGTGTTGTCTTGTGGCGTAATTGGTTTTGTTGCGGTGGAGGTTAGGGTTTCGGAGGAAATTTTCACTTGACTTTTCATTTTGTTGTCGCGGTGGAAAATTGGTTTACAGTTTGTGAGAACTTGAATGTGAAGTGACTCGATTGCAGTGACCCTAATGCAAAAAATGTATATATACTTTGAATAGGAAGCTGTAAATATGGGACTCAATGTATAAATATATACTTTTATATGCTTTTTTTGTCCTTTTCAAGTTTCACTCGAAATATGGAAGCGGCGAATGGGCAAACTGTAATTTTTTTTCTTCTCTAGCTTGTATTGAATTATTGATTTCTCCACTTTTCTTCTTTCCTTTTAAGGGTTACCCTAACGTGAGTGATTTTAGCGCCTATAAGTCCTTGTAATCACCCTAAACATTCCTTGATGTTGTTTAAACTAATGGTGAGAGGTGCCCTCACAAATGATGTTGGTAACTTTACATTCTGCTTGTAATCACCCTTCACCAGTTTGTGTAGGTTAGGAGCTGTTGTGCTCACGCGCTTTTGAAATGTTATTCGGTTATAATGTTTCTGAACAATTTACGTACTGATGTTGACTTTTGTAGCTTGACTCTAATAATCGTTTAATTTGCTCAAGAAAAGAAATTGATGGCATATTTTTATACAGAGAAAGTTTGTATGAGGATGAAGAATTCGATCAACATCAACGAGAACTTGCTGCACTTCTGGTTTCAAAGGTTGAAATAGCAACTTCATGGCTGTCCTTTCCTTCTTTTTTCTGAACTAGCATATAACTGATTCTTGTACAGTCTAGACGATGTTTTGTTTACAAAAATTTTATTTTGATACTGTTTGCATAGTGTTTTTTTACCTTGGTCATTTCCTTAAAGGACTCTTTGCTTTCTGCTGTCTCAGGTTTTCTATTACTTGGGTGAACTTAATGACTCCTTATCATATGCCCTAGGAGCTGGTTCCTTATTTGATGTCTCAGAGGATTCTGATTATGTTCACACTCTTTTGGGTAAGAATCTTTTTCAGATATCTCCTTGTACTTCAATAATGAGAAATAGTATGTATGCTATTAGGTGGTGAATCTTCGTCTGCACATAAGCTCTGGAACTTGTAAAAGTAGAATGGGAGTTTTTATTTATTGATTGATTTATTTATTAATTTATTAAGATTCTGATTATTTTTATATTGTTCTGTTAATAAATTTCTCTGATATTGCTTTATACTTAAATTATGAGAAATAATATTTCTGCTCTTAGGCGGTGAAGCTTCTTTTACATTTTAGATCTGTCACTTATGAAAGTAGCATGGGAGGTTTAGTCAAATTTTAAGGTCTTCTTGGTTTTCTTTTTAAGATGCTTGCTTGATGTTTTATTTATATGAGATTATGGTTGTTTTATTCTCTCTCTCAGCTAAAGCTATAGATGAGTATGCCAGTCTTAGATCTAAGGCAGCAGAATCTAGTGATGAAGCAACAAAGGTGGACCCTAGGTTGGAGGCAATTGTGGAAAGAATGCTGAACAAGTACGTAAATTTATGCTCTTTTGCTTCCATCCCATAACTCAAGTATTATTTTCTCTCATCATTTTTTTTAATATCAATTAGGTGCATTATTGATGGCAAGTATCAACAAGCTATGGGAATTGCAATTGAATGTCGACGATTGGATAAACTTGAGGAAGCAATTACAAAGAGTGATAATGTTCAAGGAACTTTATCATATTGTATTAATGTCTCTCATTCCTTTGTGAATCTCCGTGAATATAGACGTGAGGTGACTATGTAAAGCCTTTCATATCATTATTGATGTATACATTCATTTGCCTAGCTAAGTGTTCTCGTTATTGGGTATCTTGGTATTTTATTATCAATATTGCTTAATTTAGATTGCCTGATTTGAAATTAAGTGTGTTCTCTTGTTGTTCTTTGTTTTTAATTTTTGCTTTTCAACTGCTGTTAGATACTCACATTCGCATGATAATAAATTTCTATTTTCTTATGCTTTCTGTAATGGTGATCAAAAGGACATAGACTTCTGATCATTTTTCAAATGGTCAAAACTGAGGTCTAATGGGAAGTTGACTTTTTGTGTGATTTTTATTTTATTTTTTTGTCTCAGTTTAATGGTATTTTCTTAATGGAGTGATGCTACTGCACTATGCAGCTTTGTTCCTCTTATGGAGATTGATACTTTTGATTTTATCTCTGTTGTTCTGTTAGGTACTTCGTCTTCTGGTCAAGGTATATCAAAAGCTGCCTTCTCCAGACTACTTGAGCATTTGTCAGTGTCTTATGTTCTTGGATGAGCCTGAGGGTGTTGCAAGCATATTGGAAAAGCTTCTTCGTTCTGAGAACAAGGATGATGCCCTCCTGGCTTTTCAAATAGCCTTTGATCTTGTAGAGAATGAGCATCAAGCTTTTCTTTTAAACGCAAGAGATCGGCTTCCAGTGCCCAAAGCTCAGCCTACAGAGTCAGAGCAGCCAAAATCCAGTGAGGTGGATTCTGCTCATGATGAAAATTCTGCCCCAGAGGCTGTTCAAATGGCTGGGGAAAGTTCGCGTGAATCAGATCCAAGTGAAGTGCTATATGCTGAGAGGCTGACAAAAATCAAGGGAATTTTGTCTGGGGAGACATCAATAAACTTGACTTTACAATTTTTGTACAGTCACAACAAGTAAGGCAGTCATTTCCTACTAATCTTTTTAATTTGCTTAGTTTATTGAATAGGATTTGGGAATATAAACGTTGGTTCCCAAGGAATAGAATCTTACATTTCTTGGCTATATGATTTATGTATAGATCGGATCTGCTTATTCTAAAGACCATAAAGCAGTCTGTTGAGATGAGAAATAGCGTATGTCACAGTGCCACAATTTATGCTAATGCGATCATGCATGCTGGAACTACTGTTGACACATTTCTTAGAGAGAACCTGGTAATTAGGCTTTTTATCGTTCTCTCGATGATCCCCTTTGATTTTATTTCTGATCTGCTAATTTGTGATAACTTATATTACCCTCCGAATTGTCAGGACTGGTTAAGCAGAGCCACAAACTGGGCTAAATTTAGTGCAACAGCAGGGCTAGGTGTTATTCACAGAGGCCACTTGAAGCAGGGAAGGTTATTGATGGCACCTTACTTGCCTCAGGGTGGGGCTGCTGGTGGTGGCAGTCCATACTCAGAAGGCGGTGCCCTCTATGCTCTGGGCCTCATTCATGCCAATCATGGTGAGGGCATCAAGCAATTCCTTCGTGATAGCCTACGAAGTACCAATGTAGAGGTGAATACAAATTGACTGGAATTCAACATCTTTCTTAAGTATATTATCTATCATCAAGTCCTCGTGAAGCTATCTTTATTCACAGGTTATTCAACATGGTGCATGCTTGGGTCTTGGTTTGGCAGCCTTGGGCACCGCTGATGAGGACATCTATGATGATATTAAAAGTGTGCTTTATACTGACAGTGCTGTTGCTGGTGAAGCTGCTGGTATTAGTATGGGTTTACTCATGGTTGGAACAGCAAGTGAGAAGGCGAGTGAGATGCTTGCTTATGCACATGAGACCCAACATGAAAAGATCATTAGGTAAAAGTAGTTTGTATGTGGTTTTTTTTTTTTTTTTTTTTTGTTTTAAAAAAAAATTTTGGAGCTATGTTCTTTCGGTCCTGTTTACATGGATATTGCGTTACAGGGGATTAGCATTGGGAATCGCCCTTACAGTCTATGGAAGAGAAGAAGAAGCTGACACTTTAATTGAGCAGATGACTCGGGATCAAGATCCTATACTACGTTACGGTGGTATGTATGCGTTGGCATTGGCCTACAGTGGAACGGCAAACAACAAGGCCATCCGCCAGCTGCTCCACTTTGCTGTATCTGATGTGAGTGATGACGTAAGGAGGACTGCTGTTCTGGCACTTGGCTTTGTCTTGTATTCTGAGCCGGAGCAGGTTTGTGCTACTCTTATTCTTTCACTCTGACATTCTTTTCGTATCCTTTGTCTGCTTTGGTCACACACACATTTTATTTGGCTTGAGTTTCCTCTTTCCAAAATCTTGATATCTGACCAAGAGCTGGTTGGTTCACTCATATTCTCCTATCCTATGCTTTTTGATCTGCTGTCCTTGTTCTGGGTCCGTTGTCAAATGGACTATGTGTTTGTGGGCATGTCACTATTGTGAATGGTTCTGGTGTTTTGTTTTGTTTTGTTGTTTTTGTTTTTGTTTTTGTTTTTGTTTTGTTTTGTTTTTGTTTTTTTTTTTGTTTTTTGTCTTTTGTTTTTTGTTTTTTGTTTTTTTTTTTTTGTTTTTTGCTTTTTTTTTGGTTTTTTGTTTTTTGTTTTTGTCATTCATGTTGTTCAGATGAATTGCTTGATCTCATTTGTTTTCTTCATAAACCGCAGACACCTCGAATTGTTTCTCTGTTATCCGAGTCTTACAACCCACATGTTCGATATGGTGCGGCTCTTGCGGTGGGTATCTCCTGTGCCGGTACTGGGCTAAGTGAAGCTATATCCTTGTTAGAGCCCCTGACATCTGATGTTGTTGATTTCGTACGGCAAGGTGCCCTCATTGCAATGGCTATGGTCATGGTTCAGATTAGCGAAGCCAGTGATTCTCGTGTTGGAACATTCAGGTGTTACTATGATTGCAGATATTCTCAAGTTTTCCGCTTATATATGGTTGTTTTGTGTTTTAAGTTTTGTGATTTTATGGCGATGCAGGCGGCAGTTGGAGAAAATAATTCTTGATAAGCATGAGGATACAATGAGCAAGATGGGAGCAATCTTGGCCTCTGGAATTCTTGATGCTGGTGGTAGGAATGTCACCATTAGGTTGCTTTCCAAGACGAAGCATGATAAAATTACCGCAGTTGTGGGTCTTGCTGTTTTCAGCCAGTTTTGGTATTGGTATCCACTTATCTATTTCGTAAGCTTGGCATTCTCGCCTACGGCTTTTATTGGATTGAACTATGACTTGAAGGTTCCTAGGTTTGAGTTCCTATCACATGCAAAACCTTCAATTTTCGAATACCCCAAACCAACTACGGTACCCACAACTACATCAGCTGTAAAACTTCCAACTGCAGTTCTGTCAACATCGGTAAAGGCCAAAGCTAGGGCTAAGAAAGAGGCGGAGCAAAAGGCAAATGCTGAGAAGGCAGCTGGTGCAGACTCTGCATCTGCTGGGGCAAGTACTGGAAAAGGCAAATCATCCAGTGATAAAGATGGAGACTCTATGCAGGTAAAAATAACAATTTTCTGTTTTCTGCTGCTTCATCAATGAATTATTTGTTTCTCAAGATACTCGGTATCTTTGTTGCATTTGTTTCGAGGTTTCCATTCGTTAAATATCATCAGATTTTCATTTGACAATTTTCTTATTGGAAAGTCCAAATAAAGAAAGTCATATTTTTCATTCCTCAATATGTGTCAATCATCATTATTATGTTCTTCTACCCCTATCCAAATCTTTTACTCTGCAGGTTGATAATGCCCCATCAGAGAAGAAATCTGAGCCTGAGCCTTCTTTTGAGATTTTGACTAATCCAGCCAGGGTTGTTCCTGCTCAAGAGAAATTCATCAAATTTCTGGAAGAAAGTAGATATGTTCCGGTGAAGCTAGCACCTTCAGGATTTGTTCTTCTAAAAGATTTGCGACCTAATGAACCTGAGGTGCTCTCACTCACAGATACACCCTCATCTACGGCATCACCCGCTGGTGGATCAGCAGCAGCACAGCAGGGTTCTGCTTCTGCCATGGCAGTTGATGAGGAACCTCAGCCTCCTCAGCCTTTTGAATTCACCTCATGAATTTGATGGCCTTTTTGCTGTTAGGTGTGAATTTCATGGTTTTAACGAGGGAGAGATGGTGAGGATCTTTTGTGGAGGGTTATGCAAAATGCTGCAAGTACCTTTCTGCAAGGCCGAGTAGTTATGACCAATCCGAAGTTTGATTTGCAGCCATATAATTTCTTGGTGTGCAGCTACTTCTTCCCTCTGTTACTGGGTGATCTGTAAACTGTTTCTCCATATAATTATACATTTATGTTTGAGTTAGGAGTTCGGAAACATGGTAGCTCTTATGGCGGCCTTTTCTGGGGGAAGTGAAAAACCAAATGTATGCTTGCTGTATAAACCTTCTCCATCCGCCGAGGACATTTGTTTTCTCCAGACCCTCGACACTGACGGAGGCCAAGGATATGGTTTTCATTACTGCTGCAGGTTGCTCTGCCCATTTATTTACTTCTGTTTTTCATTTTTCCTTTTATGCGTAGTTTTTTTTTTTGTCCCTTTTTTTAAGGAAGACATACTCTCTTGTTGACCTTTGAGCGTACGTTTACTCCCTTTATTCAGTCAAGCAGCATTTTATTTCAAATATTGGGTCTATCATAGAAAACATGATTGCTTTTCTCTTCTGAAGGGACGAAAGTCCTTGTTCTGTATTGGGGGTTGATTTTAAAAATTTCCTTTTAATTCTTCCCTTTTTTTTCCCCTGTTTGCTTTTTGAATAATATGGTATTTACAATTCGCCCCTTGAATTTGGCAATGTGGTACTTACACTCTTAGCTTAGTTTATTGCTTCTGTGGCCGATGAAAAGATGTTCTTGGTGAACAACCTTCGAGGACAAAAGATAAAATAGATTTCCCCAAATTTAATCTTTACATTAATGCAATGATTTAATCAACCCATCAAAATTTAGGCTCCAAAAGGTTTATTTTACCTTCCCAACAAATTATCAATACATTGTATAAATGAACAATATAGTAATTAAACAAATAACTAATATTTATTTATTTAATTGTCTTTTCATTGTATTGAATAACATGAAAGATTATAATAATTCAAGATTATAATAATTCTCTCCATCTGGACCTCCAATTGTCTCCATGAGCGTCAAAAAGGATGGCAATATTCCTCAATGGGTTGGTGCATGTTCCGCGGGGATCCGCTTGAGTGGAATGGGAATGGAGGCGAGAATGAAACAAAATCTTGTGCGCAAGTTGGGCATGGCGCAGGGATGGGAGATGCACTCCTTCCTTGCCTCTGCTCAATTCACATAATTAAAAATATATCATTTATTTTTAAAAATATGCTTATTATTACTCTCGGGGCACCGTCCCAATGGAGGCAGGAAGAGGAAAAAAGTCTTGTCCTGTAGTGTGGGGTGAGGCGAAGACGAGAAAAGCACTCCCCGCCCCACCTTCGGTTGATATACATTTTAAATACACACACACACACACACACACACACACACTTTTTATTTATTTTTAAAAATATATATATTTCTTAATTTGTTCTCAGTATATACATATCTATCTATTAGTTATAATAGAGGAGGGAACCCTTTTGTTTATTTTTGTACTTTAAGCATCCTTGCTTAAATGGTTGAAATTAATTAATTCTTTTTTTTTTTTTTAGTTGAAATGCCTCGGTGAGAATTTCTTCACTTGGTTTATGCATTCTCTTACATCTTACACTTCACTTATCACTCAATTGATTTATACATGTTTTTTTTTTTTTTTTTTTTGCTTTTTATTAGAAAATCTTTTGTTACTTCAACGTTTATTTAATATTTTTTTTGTTTTATTTTAACTTCATATAATAATTCTTTTCATATCTTTGCTAATACACATGTAAAGTCTACTACATAAATCGGTGCTTTACTTCATTATGTGATATATAACATATTCATTTTATGTATTATTTTTCAAATGTGAAACGTAACTATTACTATTCAGTCATAGATATCAATGGTATTTGAATAATATTTATGGATGCTAGGCAAAGTATAGAAATACCAACAAATAAAAAAATGTTAAGAGCATTCAGATTAGTCCACACAACTTATTCTTTATTTAACATTTCAAACCCTATTTTCTACAACTCTTCAAATTTCTTCTTTACTGTTTAATTTCGACTCGCTTGGTTCACAGATTTTAATATAAATTTAATTTTTTGTGAGGGTAATTGTGGTTTAAACATATAACACAAGTGACTTATTTACTTTTTTGCTCTGTCTCTTTAGGGAGATATATATTTTTGGTTTTTATTTTCTCTTTTGCTATTGATTTGGTTAATTGAATTTTGGCCTTGGTGGATTTTTGCATTTTTAATTTTTAAGTTTAGTTTTGCGATTTTTGTTGTCTAGTTGAAATGACGTGCTCTTACTAGAAACGTTTGGTAAATTACATTTTCATTTGGGACTTTACTGTTTTCTCGAAACAATTATTCATTTGTGAACAACATGATATAGTTTTCTACTCAGGATGATGTTTTTATATTTGCATGTATTTAACGTGTATGAAAAATGAACAACAGGTTTTGGTTTTGTAATCACAAAAAAAAAAAAAAAAAAAAAAAAAAAGCCCTTAAGAATGTTTTTCTTCTTACGCTTTTGTGCAATACACCTTTATACTCGTAAATCCCTTCTAAATGTATTCTCTTAGAAACGTCATTTTCTTCATTCATATGAAAAAGTCTCAATAACGACAAAAGTGTTGTTAGGCACGATAACACAAGCTAGTATATATGGTTAAAATTTAGTTTGTTTTGTTAAAACATAGAATTTAGGATAAATTTCAACTTAAATTTTTTTTTTAATTATTATCGAATAAGTCTTTGACAATAAGTATTATGGTGGGAGTTGGTGTAAGTACGAGGAAGAGCCCCCAATAGGATACCCCGACTCTGACCGTCCCTTTTTAGTGAGGATAGGGATTTTGGAGAGCGGGAATGAAGGCGATAAAGCAATCCCCCAATCCCGTCCCACCCCTTGGACATGATGCCATCGTTAGCTTCAAATTGAAGAAATCTTTAGCTTCAAATTAAACGGCATCCAACATCTTTAAAATTAACCCCTTGTGGGGTTTTTATTTATTATTATGATTATTATTAATATTTTTTCATAGAGCAATGTTGTTCTGTGTCAACCTGGAAGGGAGCATAGGTTTTCCTGAGCCAAACATTCATTGATTTTAGAAAGCCTTGTTGGTTGCCAAATGATCCATTTCTTAACCAACAGTGCTTAAAATGCTCAAAATAGGGCCTAAAAGAGAGAATAGATTTTTGGAGATATGACCAATCGCATGCTTCTCCCTGGTTGAAGGACAGCGTCCCTCAAGTCAACAGTATGTTCCAACTGTGCTGCCTTCTTCCTAGTTTCTGTTCTGCGTAACCAAACAAATATGAAATATAGTAACAATATGTATTTCATATGTTCTGCTTAAACTAGAAAGAAGAGAAGAAATCACGGAAGTGCACTTAATAACAGTTTCATTGTTCTCTCTTTTTAAAGATAAGCAAAGATACTAGTGCTGATCCTACATATGATGCCTATTTCTATGCGTCTAATTGAGTTTGCATACAGTATACATCCTGCTTTCAGGTCCAAAAAAGAAATAAAAAACAGGGAAGAAAGGGCTGCTTTATGATAAGCCTAATTACCCAATCCAGCGTACACAACAAACTGATCATGTATGAAATTCTCTTGACATTTGAAGACGATAACTCTAAGTGCCTTCGAACTCCTTTTTTTTTGGGTTTTTTTTTTTTTAGTCCTTAGTAAGAAAAAAAATTATTAATTATTTACAGCAAAAACATTACATTAATTAAAGATATCCTCACATAGAATTACAAGCATAACCTAGCCGTAATTCTATAACCGACCCCACCTTAAGATATAGAGTTCCAATCCCCTACCACCAACTTCAATTAAAATGAAGCGAAATAAAATAAAATCTACTAAACAGTTCTTTCATGTTCAAACCTTTATTTTCTGAATTTACTTGAAAGAAACTTTTTAAATTTCCAAATCTGTTCCAAAAGATGCAAACTTAAAGGTTCACTTGTATCACGTGAAGATTGAATTTGTAGTTTTAGAATTGTATTTCGCCGCTGATACTGATAATGTGAATCTTTGACCCATATCCATGTTAACCTTTTTTGGGCAATGGAGAATTCCATACGTTTGATCATAGCCAAGAAGTCTCCCAACCCAAAATAAAAGAACAATAAACAAATACAATGCAAGGATAAAAACCTAATTGCTTTTGAGAATATCATGGCAAAAAATTGGACGACAAATAATTTTAAGATCGAATTTCTCTGATAACTGTGAGTAGAGCAAAAAAGAAACCAAACATCAAAGCAACATAGGGTCCGTTTTGGTTCATAGGTTCGAAACATGATAGTTTCAACTTTTTGGTTTGAGATAGAAAGTTTGAAAGTTTTAGTTTGAAACTGAGTTCGGAATAGTTGAGAACAAGGGGGAGTAAAACTTGAAACTAGGTCCAATTTTGGGTTCAAGTTGTCTTTTCAAAGCTTCAAATAGTTTCTGAACATTGTTATGCTTGAAAAAGACAATAGTAGGATATCGAATACACGAAGCAAGAAAGACACAATTTGAGGATTACAAAAAGGGAACCACTGCCTTTATATACATGGTAAGATCATGTTAAGGACATCACATGGTCTATCACATGGTCTATTTACAGCTGAGATGACTGATAGTAGCCATATGTAACATGCAACTAAAAGTTTGAGTCTTTAGGAATAACAAAGCTTGGTTCGGGCAATGAAAAAACAAAGCTTTAAATCAAATTAAAAGGTCCATCATATTAATACACCTGTATCTGCAAGAGACCACCAAAACAAGAACTCCTACCTAAGATTTGGCAAAACAGTATATACAGCCACATGCGACGGCGTTGCGACGCCCCATGATCCTGGACTATTTGCGGCAACTGTCAAAATTCAAAATGAGAAATACGAAGGAGTTTTGTTTTGAAATATCACATATGTAAGCCATGTATAAGTTTGAATAAGAGCCTTACCAGTTTTACTGATCCCAATCACGAGCCAGTACCATGAAGGGAATCCTGATTCTAACAAATCAAACGAATGAGTATTCAGACCGTCCCCAGAAAAATTAGCGATAGTTTCATAACTTGCAGCAGGTGATCTTGTGGAACAAGTGACCAGAAGCTTCCAAACCAAGCAATAGCAGTCGCTCAATAGAGAGGACGTAGTCATCCCTCAAGTGGTTTCGTTTTACTTGATTGAAATTCATCTAAACAATTCCATAGCATCTTCATTTTCTCCTCAGAAGAAACAGCCCAGTCTGAAGCTTCATTAAATTTCTTTAGTAGCTTCTCGTATCGTTGTGTCTCAAGATTGCTAGTCCAATCATCATAAAAACCAACTTTAACCCGTGTGTGACATCTTTTAATGTCCTTCCTCCATCTTGGTAGGATATACTTTTCTGGAACATTTATAATTTCCATTTTCATGAGAACTGAAATTGAATGCTTGCACAGGATCCCTTTAAATTCAAACAAGCCACAAGTGCATTGAACTTCACGGCTTTCTGCATTGAAATGAACAGTGAAACGGATTTGTTTACGTTTTTCTCCGACAAATACAACCTCGGAAACATCAAATATTCCATTCTTCTCGTCAGCAGAAGAGACTTCACAATAAAGCTTCCCCGTTAACTCCTTTTGGAATTCTTTGAACTTTGTATTAGTATAAGCCGCTTGAAACTGTTTCTCTACTTCAAAGAGGGTCACGCAGGGGATCCATGTGCTAAAACACTGAAAATCTGCAAGGTGTTCCTTCTCAACCTTGTTTCTTAACGCCTTGTCATATTCTTCAATAAAGTGCTTAAATGTTGTTTTCAAGCTTACACGCCCACTAAAAAAAGGATTCAAACTTTCATCCCATTGTGTTGTTGACATTCCAGCCCAAAACGCGTCTTTCAGAAAAGCTGGAACCCAACGATTTCTTTCATCATACAAGCTACTTAGCCATGAATTATCACACAGATTGAAATCTTTAACAACTCTTTCCCAACTTTCTTCAAATTCTTTCTTCGTCAAAGAATCATAAATAGCATCTTGCATTGCTACTTTTATGTGGTCATATGTTTTGTAACCCTTTATGCTATCCAGTAGCTTTTTCATTACTCGCGACAAACACCAACGGTGTCTACTGTTGGGGAATACAGCATCAATTGCTTTTGTTATTGACTTGTGTTCATCTGTGATTATGGAATTTGGGGCACGTCCAGACATACAGGCAAGCCATGTCTTAAACAACCAAGTAAATGTCACAGGGTCATCATTTGATAGCAATGCACATCCAAGCAAGATTGCCTGCCCATGATGATTCATCCCTATGAAAGATGTTAAGGGCAATTCATACTTACCTGACAAGTATGCTGTGTCGAATGAAACTACATCACCAAATTCTTCATACATTGCCCTACTCCTCGCATCAGCCCAAAACACATTATTGATTCGAGCATCATCGTCCATATCCACCATGTAAAAGAAATTTGAATTCTTGGTCTGCATACGAACAAAAAAATCCTGCATTGCTTTAGCATCTCCCGCTCTAAATTGTAGTCGACTTCCTTTCTCTGAAGAACTCAAGCACTCATTTTTTAGTAATCTGACATCATCACAGCCTCCAACTTCAAGTGATTGATGATTGTTCTTCACACCAATCACTGTCTGATCATCAGTTGCAAATTTTCTCCGTACACCTATAACTTTTTCCCTATTGCATGAATAAAATTGTGACTTACTGGGGCTTAATTCATGATTGTGATTAAGTGCAACAGAATTTATCTTACACCTTCCATCTTCAAACATAGTAGCATTAACTCTAGCCTTGCACTCAATTCTTGTTAGTGGATTTGGAGTCAGGTAATTTTGCTTATGAGACATCGACTTCCCTGCACGGGTGCATGACAAAGACATGAATTTCAATTTCCCACAAGGCGAAGGGCGTGATGTTTTCTTCTTAACTCCAAAACCTTCTTGTCTACCATATTGTCTATAGTACTCATAAAGGGAATCCAAAGAGTCGAAAGTCATTCCGGCTTCAGGGGTTTTGATAACCTCATAGCAATCCAATCTATTCTCCATCTCATTCTCATTCAAAGCTGCCTTGCCACTTATATCCTTGAACGAAATCACAACTTCTTGCATTCTAAATGCCTCGTCACTGCAGCAAAAAACAAGAAATACACTAAAACAAGTTAAACTACTGCATTTATAAATTAGCCAAATGAGAACAATATTAGATTGTTAGAAGAATATAACAGGACGTTAGAAAGAAAAATTTGAAACTAAAGATTGATGACAAGACCCCCTCAAGCCTGCCCTGAAGTAAAGGCAGTCTTAAAATCAGTAGCGCCACTTAAAGCCATAGCAAAATAAAGTACTCTTACTTAACCCCGTAGGATTAAAATCCGCCTACTCACAAAACAATGGGTCCCAGTTTAAAAAGGGGTCCCAGTTTAAAAAGTATGTTACGTAATAGATTGGGCTTATTGTTTTGTGAGCAATGAAGTTTTAACCTCAAAAAGGGTTTTCCAGCAAAATAACCGTCCAATTAACAATCTAGCAAAACAAATGAAAATTTTCCTAGACATTACCACACGAGCATATATATTTAACACATAGAAATTTCATCTATCCTAACTCCATGGATTCTAGTGCCCATGAAACATCTAATTTACTTAGGTAACATGTCATGACAAGCCCCCAAGGTTACCTCTTTAGTGGTATTCACTAAAGAAAACACAAGGTAAGTGCCAAAATCAACAGAGAAAAAAGAACAAGTTTTCAATTAAAGATATCCAGTTTAAATAAGAATCATAATAGTCCCCTAAAAAACTAATAATCTTCACCAGACTCGTAAAATACAGCCCGCAAAAAGCTGAAACCCTAGACCCACTAAGCCAAACCCAAAATGCAAGCATAAATTCGAATTGACTTGGGAATTCAGACTGAAATTCAAGCTCAAAACTGTAAAATTGATGCAAAACAAGCCCTCACATACCGAACAATCAATCAGGTGTTCAGTGTACCAGAATCAGAGCTCAATTCCGAAAGACGAGAAGCATGCGAGGCTCGATTTCACACTTTACGAGGAGAAATTCGGAGAATTGGAGCAGAGATTGAAGACGATGAACAGAAGAGTAACCAAGCAGGCGAGGGACCAAAATGCAGCAGGGGTTATAGATCGGATTGAGAAACAGAGCAGAAGATTCTAGGGTTTGGAAGGCGAGGGAGAGAGGAGGGAAAACGGCAATGGTGGTGGCAGACAAAGGGTGAGTTGGTTTGGGAGTCGTGTTGTGTGAGTGGATGGCGTAGCAACTCGTGCCAAAGTTGACCAGTGGGGGGGGCAAAATCGATTTTTCAAAAACTCAGACGCTGGGGTTGAAAGAACCCTGTAATTCATTGTCAAAGTGACCCATGTTCTTCTTCTTCTTCTTCTTCTTCTTCTTCTTCTTCTTCTTCTTCTTCTTCTTCTTCCTTTTTTGAATTAATTTCATACCCCTTAAACTATATACTTAGTGTAACATGTCTTTCGAATTTTAAGAGAGTGTTTGATAACATGGTTAGAATTACATGTTGAAATCGAAACATTCTAGATTGTAAGAGCTTTACATCGTAAAATATTTTTGCTTTACATTGTAGCATATAAGAGTTTTATATTATAGCCGTTGGAACTAGTACTACACGAAGCCTAAGTATTTATTTTTACCTTTAAATTATGTAAAGTGGTTTACAACATCCCCTTAGCTAATGTAATTTAATAAGTGCCCTTTGAATTATTGATTTTGAATCAGTTTACCCCAAGTTTTTTTAAAAATAGGGTGTAAGTTGACGCAAAAGCAATAATTAAGAGAGCAACTTACTTAAAATCAATAGCTCGAGTCTTTTATAAAATTATTAGTGTCATGTCATCATTTGATTAATTATACAAATGTAAAGGGTATTTTAAACTAGAGTACATAGTTTGAGGTATTTATGGAATTAATCATTCTTTCTTTTTTGTTTGGCCATCTAGTGCTCGAGCGAACTTGCATGCTCTTGGAATAATGCCACAAAACTGTGCACCATGCACCTCGATTATAGCCTCATAGCAATTCAACCCATTCTCCATCTCATTCTGATTCAAGTTGTGGCGATTTGAACTGTAAAATTTAAAGGTTTGGTTTAAATTGCAATCTCAGTTGTCATTTAAATATGCAGTTAAAATATAAATCTAAGTAGATAGTTGCGAAATTTTGATTTGAGACACACCACACCAAAAATGAGAAATTCTCATCGTAGCAAATCGGCTGAATATTGCGAGAGGGAGGGGGATCAAATCCAGTGTTTTGTGGTTTGGATTGAAAAAGTCATTCAAATTGCTTATTTGATTTTTTTTCAGCTAAACACCCGTTTGAATTGCGTGCCACATTTAAATAGGTTTAAATGTACCAAATAAACACCGCCTAAGTATTACGTTGTTTTAGAAAATTTCTATAAAGATTCTCAAGATGGAACACTAAGAGGGACAATTTTAGAGAGGAGGCATATGGGGTTTATTTCTATTAAAAAAAAGGAATAAATTTTTATAAATGCATCATTTAAAAGTCATTTTTTTTATAAATACCATGTATGTTTAAGTGTGATAAACTTAAACATGTAATATGAGTAGAAGTGTGACACTTTTTAAGTGAGACATCAATAAATACCGTTTTAAAAAGTGCAGTATACGTGTAATTTTCTTAAAAAAAGAGATCAATTGATGGTTTTATTCTATCATTAGCCAAGAGGGAAAGAAAAGTGTGAGGGGTACATATAAACTGGGAGTTTTAGATAGGTCATAAACCTTCTTTTTTTTTTTTTTTTTTTTTTTTTTTTTTTTTTTTTTAAGATGCAAGTTTTACATATGTCATTAATGCCTTTTTTTTTTTTTTTGAACTACTTATATTGACAGTCCCAAAAAGCCCATTAAATTGACTTTATCGTATTTAGTTTTGGTAACAAATTTTCGTACTTTTTTCCCAGCCGATTTTTTTTTTTTTTTTTTAAGATACACTTAATAATATTTAGAATCTTCAAATTTCAATTTCATTATGTTATTACCACGCAATTTTTTATTTGTGTTCAAATCCAACATCTTGTGCTTATTTTGTAATGATATGTTCATTGTTGTATTGATAATTTACCAAACTTCGCTATTTGTGGTCCTGTGCTAATTATTCTTCTTATGCATTTTTATAATGATAAGTTATTTTTTTCCTCATGCTCAATGTGTTTTGGTCTGTATATTTGTTGATTATAATGGCTGTAGTAAATTCCTTATATTGCTAATATCTTAATGACGCAATTTTTAAATGACATGCAATTATCTGCTTTTATATTGTGGGACAACGATGTGTTGAATACCATATCTATGATACGTTTCAAATCACATGTTCTCGGTGTTTTAAATGGGTTCGAGTCCTTATGAATGTAGCTGTCAGTATTGAAAGACTCTTATCGCCTTCGGGTCTCTTCACGGGTCGATTCTAGATTATTTGGCCTAAACGACCCGAACGTTGAGAGGCTCTTAAGGGTTTGTGATGGGCCCAAAAACAGGAGGTTTCACCAAAAAAAAATGGTGTCTAACAAATTACACTTGATCATATAATATAATAAATAAACATGAAAAGGCCAGTTAGTGAACATCTTGAAAATTTTGAATCAGGTGGTAAAACGTGGTTGGTTGGACACCATTTTAGACATCAAAATTGAGCTAAAAAATTTGAGTCTCTTATTATATTTGTCAGATGCTTCATTGTTATTAATTTTTTTAATAAAACAAATTAAAATTAATAATTTTATTTATGATTATTAATGTCTTTATACACATATATTAGATAATATAAAAAATATTCACAAATTACAATCATATTTTAATTCTTTAAACATAATCCCTGCTATATTAAAAGCGGCGCTTTTCGTTTTTCTTTTAGGGAGCAACTCATCACAGATGATTCGCTGCGTTTTTTGTTATTTATCCCCTTTTTTTTTAAATGGTTTCTTTATTTTGTTTTGCTTCTTCTTCTTACTCCTCTTCCTCCTCCTCCTTGCAATTTTATAATTGTTGAGCTTTTTTCCTTCTTTGTTTTTTTTTCTACAATTATATTTTTTGTTTCTAAATATATCATCAAAATTTTAAATACACCTTTTTAATTTTCCTTAATATGGAAGAATATCTTTCAAATATATCTTCGCATTAATATTTTTTCGAACACGATTTTTATGATTACTTTACTTTATCGTAATAAAATAATTTTCCCCTAAAATACACCATGTTTAAACATCATTTTCCTTTTCATAATGCTGTTTTTGAAACGTTTTGTCCCAATATTGAGGGACTAAACTTTCCTACTCTTCCTCCCCCCTTTTAATGTTTTTTTTTTCTTTCACTGTTTCCCATTTTTTGGTTTCCCATTTTTTGGTTTTTCTCCTTTTTTAATATATATTTTTTTTATTTTTTCCTTTTACATTTGTAAATCTTTTTTTTTTTTTTTTGCTTCGTATGGTATTTTCCTCTTACAATTTTTATTTGCCTTGTTTTGAAAAGAATGTTTTTTCTTTTTATAACCTTATTTATTTGTTTTGAAATGCATCAATAGAATACTCTTTTATTCTAATTTATCCCCGTTATCTAACTAGTTTTTTTTTTGTTAAAGATTTTTTTTAATCTTTTGCTTCCTCATCGTTCTGTCATTTTGTCCCATTATAATAAATTCTTCCCAACGTGTCCTTGTTACTTTAAAATTTTGTTTTCTATATGCTTTTGTGAAATATTTTTTCCCTCTCACTTGTTCGCATTAAATATTTGTTTTGGTGGATTTTTTAATTGGATTACTACAATAATTTTTTTCCCTCGAAAATTTGTCTTTTTTTTTATTTTTTCACACCATTCTTTTAATTGTTATTTTGCTAATAAATGTATTCTTTTTAATTTGTTCCTATTAAAGTTTTCTTTACTTTTTTCGTTAACAGAATTTCTTTCATATGTGTCCATGCTTAATTTTTTGATTCTTTTATTTTTATTTTGTCAAAAGATCCTCTACAAAGTAATCATTTTTTGATGTAATTCTTTTAAATAGTTTTTTCTCCCTATGTTCCTCTTAAAATATACTTTTTTAAAGATATATCCCTATTTTATTTTTTTCCTATCTAATCCTTATTATATTAAAAGCAATACTCATAAAGATGTTTGTATTATTTCCTGTATTACCTTACAACTAACTAACATCTTTAATATTAAATGAATTAGAAACATAACAAGACGGTAACAAAAGATTAATACACAAATAGAACTATAGAATTACTCCCCACTTGCGTAACATTTGAGTTCAAACTCTGCTAGTTAAATCATATGTCAAGGAAGGACTTGAAGGGTTGGAAGCTTGACCGACTTTTGGGCTTTCTTGCCTGTGACTCAGACTTTTTCTCCTCTCTACGTGAGTTTTGGAGTAAGGTTTGGTTAGCTTTTTTTTAGCTTTGCATATGTATACATATACATACATATATATATATATATATATATCTTAAGAAAAAACAGAGCAAATTACAAATTTACTTACACATATGTGCATTAAATAGAGGCTGGGGTGGCATATTATACACGCGTTGTTAGGGAATTCACGTGATTTCATTTGAAAAAGAGAAAAAGAGAAATCAATTGAAAAGAACAATAATATGGGAGATTAAAGAAAGATGGTGCATGGATCTTCTAATCTTCAAAAAGTTGAAAGTTCAAACGATAAAATCAGCCTTAATAAGAGTCATGGGTGTGCAAGAGCGTTGTTGGCTTGTGACGCAAATAAATAAAAAGTGGTGAAAAGTGAGGTGAAACTGTGACCTCAATATTAATCAATTGGCTCCTCTCTCTCTCTCTCTCTCTCTCTCTCTCAATATTAATCAATTGCTCATGGGAAACCCTGAGCAAGCTGGCCCATTACATATAGACACAACTCTCACCCTGTGGTACTCCATTCCAAATTCTCCACCTTCCACACCCATTTTTCTGTCCTTCTCCATATATCTTCAAAATATTACCAAATACCAAAAACAACCCCACTATTCAATATTTTCACTATTTTATTTCGCTTTACAAATATTCAGGTTGGTTATAAATTTTGTCTCCTTACTGCTACTTTAACCCTATATATATAATTACTTCAAATTACAAGTCGTTTAATTGAATTTTTTTAATTATATCTTCTATTTTATTTTTTTGTGTTTCTTGTAACTTTTTGTAGGTTTACCATGACTAGTGTAATTTCATGTTTCAGGTATAGTAACCTGGAGGACCCAGACAAAGTACTCAATCTCACCTCAAGTTTTGTCCATACATGAACAAACACTTGTCACAACATATAGACACATAGAGATGGAGAAAGAAGATAACCACTCGGTACACACACACACACACACACACACACACACACACACATATATATATATATAACAGCCCTCTCATACTACATATTATAATTTTTTTATATGCACCATTTTCTTTTTCCAGTAAACTAATCTCCTCATCCCTTTAATGCTGTTTTGGTACAAACCTAATAATTATAATCCGTTGCAGCAGGCTGCGATGCCGCCGACTTTCGCCGCGCTCGATTTCACCTCAGATCAACATCCTCATCAACAACAACAATTTATGAAGTCCCACATCGACGATGACACAGATGATCATCACAACATAATTAGCAACGACGGCTTAATGATCAATTACTTGCTCAACAATCATCCTCCTCCTCCCCACCACCACCAACAACAACAGCCGCAATTGAGCTTCGCCGATGTCATGCAGTTCGCGGATTTCGGGCCCAAGTTGGCCTTAAACCAAACCAAAATTCTGGAAGCAGAAGAAGACGATGATCAGTCCGCGATGGATCCAGTTTATTTCCTCAAGTTTCCGGTGTTAAACGACAGAAATATTGTTGATGATCATGACCATCATCAATCTCTTAATGTTGTTCGGCAGCCTGAAGATCGTGTCGTTTGTCACGATCATGATGAAGAGGGGCTTAAGGCGATAGGAGAAGATCACCAAAATCATGATGACTTGGTGAAGATGCAGTTTCTCGGCGAACATCTTCAGAAGAACGTCCCTACGACATCTGATCAACCGAATAATAAGAACAAGAGAAAAAGGCCGAGGACTACCAAGACAACTGAAGAAGTTGAGAGCCAGAGAATGACTCACATCGCCGTTGAAAGGAACCGAAGAAAGCAAATGAATGAACATCTCCGGGTTCTCAGATCCCTCATGCCAGGCTCATACGTCCAAAGGGTGCGTTAAAAAAATATTACTATTAATTGTTTCTGATACTGGTTATCTTTTCTCGTCATTTATAAAAGAAATTCTCGATTTTAGATATGTATTGAAAAGTAAAAATATTTAGATCTTGATTTTATTGGTTTTGTGAAAAAAAACTTTTAGGGAGATCAAGCTTCTATAATTGGAGGAGCCATAGAGTTTGTGAGGGAATTGGAACAGCTTCTTCAGTGCTTGGAATCCCAAAAAAGGCGAAGACTTCTTGGCGAGGCTGCTCCGAGGCAAGTAGGACCCGATTGCGGCATGGACTTGTCTCAGGCACCGCTGCAGACTCAGCCGCCTTTTTTTCCTCCTAATTTGCCTCCCCCAAATGATCGGATGAAGGTTGTGGATTTCGAGACCGGCGGGATCAGGGAAGAGACGGCCGAGAACAAGTCGTGCTTGGCCGATGTGGAGGTGAAGCTGCTAGGGTTTGACGCCATGATCAAGATCTTGTCTCGGAGAAGGCCCGGTCAGCTCATCAAGACGATTGCTGCTTTGGAGGATTTGCAGTTTAACATTCTCCATACTAACATTACCACCATTGAACAAACTGTTCTTTATTCCTTCAATGTTAAGGTATGTATATATATGTGTGTGTGTGTATAGTTCAAATTTTGTTTGGAAAATATTGAAGTTTGGGTTTCATACTAATTAGATTTTATGGCTTACATAATGAGCAGCTGACAAGTGATTCGAGGTTTAGTGCTGAAGATATAGCGACCTCCGTTCAGCAGCTATTCAGTTTTATCCATGCAAACAGCAGCATGTGATAATAACACTTTATATACATATACATACATACATACATACATATACATATATATATATCTATATATATGATGTCATGAGCTAGCTCTTGTTTCAATTCTCCTCCATCATATTTTTTGATGCATGCCCATATATATAGGGACCTTGTCTTATATATATATATATATTACCTATATTTCCTCCTTGGAATAATAATATTTTTCGTTTGGTTCAAGAAATAAGCAAGTTATCAACTCTAGTACAATGTGTGACTCTTTGTAATATTGATTTGTTGTTAATATGCTAATACTTTGTAATGAGATCATTTGTGCATTTATACACCGATTAATTAATGACACAACGAGTTGCATATTTTACTATATCTTAAATATATACGCACGTTTAACAGAGAAAATCGTATAAAATAACTTGAAAGTGCAATATATTCTTTTAATAATTAAGTAGGTTACAAGATCCCTAAAAATTAAAGGGAGAATAAGCAAAATAACATATTTAGGCTAAACCTTAATAAATAATGTCATATAGTTTTACAATATGTAATATATAACATATTATGAGAAACTAAGTAATACTCAATGAGAAATTAAGAATAAAAACCCCAAAATACCTCACACCTTTATCATTTATATCTCTTACTCTCCTTTGTCGCAGGCATTGCCCAACCATGTAAATACAATATTTACTAGGAAATAATGTATTTACTGTATAAATATAAAATTTTACTGGTGGCTTCATCAAACTACTGGTGGCTGAGAAATATAAAATATCGTATTTATCGAGAAATATCATATTTATCATGTAAGTACAAAAATTTACTAGCGACTTCGCCGAACCTCCAGCAGCTAGGAAATACAGTATTTCGCTTGAAATACAATATTGTGTAAAGACAAAAATTCATCGAGAATTTGCCAGATAGCTAGCGGCTGAGAAATATAATATTTACTAGAAAATACTGTATTTTTTGCATAATATAAAAATTCACCAACGACCTCACCTGATTGTTGATTGTCAAGAAATATAGTATTTCATTTGAAATATTGTATTACTACAAAAATTCACCAGCAACTTTGCTGGAGTTCTAGTGGCTAGAAAATACAATATTTCACTTGAAATACTGTATTAACGTATAAACATAACAATTCATCAGCGACTTCATCGAACCATCGGCAGTTAATAAATATAGTATTTCACTTGAAATACTGTATTACTGTTTAAATACAAAAATTCATTGGCGACTTCGTCCGACTGTCGACAACAAAAAAAATACAATATTTACCAAAAAATACCTTATCAATCAAATAATACAAAAATTCACTAATGACTTTACCGGACTACTAACGTTTGAGAAATACAGTATTTTACTTGAAATATTATATTATTGTGTAAAAAACACCAATTGATGCTGTTAAAAAAAACAAATAATATTACTTTTACAACATTGATTAGAAAAATCCGTAAACTTCACACGTACCAAAAAAACGAAAATTAAAACTAAAAAACACCAGATTTGGCCATAATATTCAAACCCATCGCCCATTGATGCTGTTGTGTTGACTGTTGCTTGTGGCCCGCCATCGTGTACTGTCAACAGAGATCACAATAGCAGTTGAGATTGTGACGGACCATAAATCTCCAAAGCCTGTGCGCAGCCATCGATGATGCCTTAGGCTTGCTCTAGATCTGAACGTTATAGCGGAGGAGATTGCCCGATCAGTGAAGTACGGTAACAGAGGATGATGTACGAAGACAGCTTCGAGATTGATGTAGTATAGTGACGAAGATCAAGCGATCTCCTTGTCGCGAGCTCCGATTTGACTCCGGTGGCTCCAATCATCGATGCCGACTGCGATGGAGAGATCGTAGCGGCCCAGTGATCTCGAGGTTTGTGATTTTGGTCGGGAGCTCGACGTTGACCTCTTAGCTTGACTTCATCTGTCGCCAAGCTTAGCATATGATGGACGAGGATAAGAGAGAAGAAAGAAATAGGCTGAGAGAGGAAAGAGAGGAGAGAGAATCAAAGTGACAGAGGAGAGAGAAACTGATAGAGAACTGAAAACGGGAAGGGAGAAGAAGAAAAAAAAAACACAAAAGTATAAACAAAAAGAAATGGGTATTTTAGGTATTATACCATCATCGCTTTGACAACTGCATCTATTTAGTAAGCTTTAAAAGTTTAATATTCTTTTCATCAACACTCTACAAGAATGTTATTTTTTCTAATTTTTGAAAATTTAAAATATTTCTGTACGCAACCTATTTTTTAAACTTAAGTTTAAATTGTAATTCAAACATTTTTATCACAATATTTTATTTCAAAAAATTTAAATTTTTTATTTAAATCTTCGAACCAAAAGGTGTCAAACTACTGTGCCTTGGACGTACAAATTAAGCCGTCTCAGATTTCAAAATTCTCTGTAGTCAGATTTAGGATTGTTGACTAAAAGTCCAATTTAGGATTATGGACTAAAAACACTTTTAAAAAAGAGGCCAAACCAAAATTCCTGTTCCTTTTTCCTGATCACACATAAGTTATGGTTCTCTCTCTCTCTATCTTCTTACCGTCTTTCTCTCTTTGTTTGGATTCGAAAAAACAGTTGTGGCAGAAGTAATTTGTACTCGTTATCTCATCATGATTTTTTCACGTACATGTATACTGGGATAGAGCTACGTAAAGACAAACGTGGACAGTCACTGTAAACATTTTTTTTTGTTATAGTTTTAAATATAAAATTTCACAAAAAAATTATATTTTATTATCTTTAAATTTATATTTTACCTCTTTTAAAAATTATATTTCGTTCTTTTAAAACTATTTTTGCCCATCTCGTTAACTAAGCTACACCTTCGCCCCTACTTTTTTTTCTGCCCTGCATGAACAGTGTGTGTATACATGCGTGTGTGTGTGTATATATATATATATATGCATGCATAAGGTGTCATACTGCTGCATTACGGGCACTATCCAGTGGAGGGTCAGTTGACCTGTCAGAAACGACTGTTGATTTTTGGTCGTATTAGACTTTGCCATGCTTGGAGGGTTCCCTACAGCTTTGTAAGACTTAATTTGGATTTGAATGAAGGTTCGATCAATCACAAACCACTCTTATTATTATTATTTTTTTTTGGGTCCAATCATATGCATATGCTTGTTTGTATATATCGGCAATGTTCTGTCTTTGTTCATGTAAATGCTGGACGTTTGTGTCGTTGACCCATGTGGAATTCTTCGAAAGTTGTTGGATTCTTCTCCATCCACATGCTAGCTAGCTAGCGTCGACAACTTTCAAATGAACTTTTTCCCTCCCCCCCAACATGATCGACACATTAATATTCAATTTTTCAATGAAAATTTGGCTAATTTTGTGCCAATTACATGCATGCACATGCATGCATACATACATACATACATATACATATAGATATTACCTTGCATGATATGTAATAAATTATATATATATATATATATCTTGCATGATATATAACAAATTATATAGGTATGTCTCTGGCATGATATATATATATATATATATATATTGTCTTGCATGCTGTATAATAACTTATATATATCTTGCATGATTATATATAACAAATTACTAATTAATGGATGCATGGCTAATTATTACCTAGATGAATGTCAATACATGATTTATAAAGCATTGAAAACATGCGATCTGTGGGGGATAAGTGAAATAGTCAAATAACTTGCCGTGCAGGGATACATAGGACCACAATTTCTGATATGAGTGAGTCTGTGTGGGGCTATGAATGATCTGATCTGGGCTAGCTCCAATAATTCACTGAATTTTCTAAACTCTGTCCTTTGTCCTTAATTTATGTCCGTATCTGGTCCATATATTTAGGACCAGCAACAATTTTTTGGATTTTGGAATAAAAAGAAATGCTAGTGAAACTTAAAACTTAACATATATACGTGCGCATACGTAAACATGTCCCACGTAGGAAAATTACACTATATGATCAAATTATATATCATGATGAAATTAAAAGTCAACACAATTTTCATAATATTTTAAATATAACCACAATGACATAATAATTATCATAATTTTGTATTATATAATTAGACAGTAATTATTATTATTTTAGTATGGAGGTAGGGAAATTTGAACTGTTTAACTTTTGGTAGAGTTAGGTGTAAATTTACCTTTAGATTATACTTGTAATACTTATGTAGTAATTATTTTAAAAATTTTATTTTAGATCAAATGTAGAATATTCACAGACTACATACTTGGGTATACACTTCTATGTGAATTTGTGATATATGAAAAAGTAACCAAAACGTTACTAAAAGTCTAAAATTGACTGATAATGCAAAAGATATGGATTTAACTCGAAAGTGTTGTGACATAGAAAAATGATATTATGACATTATTTTAACAACGCTTTAAAATATGTCTGGATTTGCTAAGATATTGGGATATGTAATAAACTTAAGATCCCTCTTTTTAATGAAAAATTATCTTATCTATCTCCTATTTTTCTCAACAGTAGTATTAACATGAAAAAGATAAAGGGATACATGTGGATATCTGCAAGACGTCGTGCATCAAGATCTGGATAAAGTTGAGGTTGAGGTTGACGTTGCACAACACAAGGTTGCGATAATGCACGACGTCGTGCATCAAGATCTGGATGAAGTTGAGATTGAGGTTGACGTTGCACAACACAAGGTTGCTAGAGCTCAAGAATTTTCCATTTTTTTTCTAGCGACGGAGATATATGAAGAGGGCTGAAATTTTTTTATTTTTGGGGTGATTAGGAAAAAAGAGTCATCATTGCAAATGTGGTCATTTCAAAAGGTGATTAAAATGAAAAAAAAAAAAATTGGTTAGAGGGGCTAAATTAAGTACGTAACTTTAAAAGGGCATTATTTTACTATATGTCTATTATCTATAACTATTATATAAGTGGGAGTATCTTTGAATAGCTATTCAAAAAATGGTTTATCTATTTTGTATTTTTTGTGTTTTTGTCTTTTTTCTTCTCTTTTCTTTTTCAATTATATTTCTTTTTTATCAATTTATTTCTTTTTATCTATAATCTATAATCTATTTATATCTAAAGTTTATAACTACATGAAAGTGAGAGTTAAAGGAACTTTTTAAAAAATGGTCAAATTATTTTGCCCTTTTGTGATTCTTTTTTTTTTTTTTTCCTTTTTTAGTTTTTCTTTCTCTCTCTTTTAAACTTTCCATACCCCTAAAATTTTATGTCATGATCCAAGGAGCGGGAGTCGAGACCGAAATTGTAATTCCCAGAAATTAATTAAATGCGATTAGTGTGTAAATGATGAATTAGTATACCTCATCGTAATTTGAACTTAATTTAAATTCTTTTATGTTATTTTCCAATTAATTTTATTTTCAATTTTTCTTATTAGTTATTTTGAACTTTGCAACAAAACAATTTGTTAAATGCCCAACACGTCTCTTATTGGAAAACCATGTGTTGGACATGGTTTTACCTTAGACAACCACTCGGCCCTCTTCATTTAAACTCTCTTCCTTTCCCTCATTTCCTCACTCTCCCTCTCACTCTTTCAGACACACACACTCTCTCTCGCCTTCCCGTTTCTGCCCCACCATCTCTTTTTCTCTCTTTCCCTCTCTCATTTTGCTACAAATTTGAGCTAGAGCGTTAATCCTCAACTAGAATTAAAAGTCAAGGAACACATTTGAGCCTCCATAAACTTGATTCTAAGATTAATTTAAGGTTAGTTTACTTTATTTTCAAAATTTCAATCTTTTGCCCCAATTTTTTTTTCAATTCTCTTTGTAAGTTGTTATCCGAGTTTCCTTTAGCTTAGAAACCCTTCAATCTAAGTTAGTGAAACCCAAACCATCATGAATCTAAACTCAATTGGACAAAAAAAAGCTAAATCAAGTTTTTTTCTCTTTTTTTCATCTTTGGAATAACTTGCAAAATTTCTATAAAAATTTGTTTAAAAGTGTTTAAATGTGTTCCAATATGTATTTCTATCATTTCTAAACATTATGCATGCTCTGGGAACTGAAAACAGGTTTAAAATAAGATTTTGAGTTTGAGAAGGCCGAGATTTGAAATCTAGAATTTCTCAGATTTTGCCAGTTTGGTAGGCCAATCATGAATATGGCAGGCCGGATTCATGAGTTCGGTAGGTTAGACTCATCTTTTCAGCTGGAGCAGTTCTGTATGCCGGTTCTAGACAGCTAGTAGGCCGAACTATGTAAGTTCGGTAGGCCTGACCAAGAAGTTCGATAGGTCGACTGTGCCTTGTAAAATTTGTTGTTTTTCACCCAATTTCACTGTCTAAAACCTAGATAAAGACTTTGACTTTGTGATATAATTTTGTGAATGTTAAAGGTATACTAAGACACTACGAGATAGCATAGTGATGCAGAATACTTTAAGTTAGATATTAACGAACTTTGTTCAAATTTAAGGTTGTTTGTGGTTTTGTGGAGCTAACGTATAACGGATCAAGGCTGTGATACTGACTCCTATACTGGATATCAAAATAGGACTCTAGACCTTTCTCTTTGGTAGCCATGTTTAAAAAAAAGGGGGGGTTTTGGCCATAAAGTGATTTCTTTCAAAAATGTTTTCAAGAAATGATCGAGATAAATTTATCAGTTAGTTTAATTAACCATTGAATAATGAGATGATTATAATGAACGACATAATAAATGTAAATGAACACACTAGGTAATGTAAGACTTGAATAATGATATAGTACCAGACGTGCCTAGAGCATTGTTCGGAATGACATATTAGGACATGATGCCACACTCAAAGATCAGGTCGTGTAGAGTACAATCTTGGGGGTAGGTCCCGAAACCCAGCTGGGCCACTACAGTGGTGTTACTATTGGTTTGCCTAAGAAAAGATAATAAGATCATTTCCAATTGAATAATGGACTAAATAGTAAGACTGAATGCAATAAATTTTATTTATTTTCTATGTTTTATAATTCATATGCAAATGCTAGATTTTATATTCAAATTAAACATTTTTTTAAGCTTAGTCCTGTTGAGCCTTTCGCTCACTATTTATCTATTTTAAAAATTTCCCCCTTTACGTAGATTCCACCCTAGGACTGAGTGGGAATCTACTGGATGAACTCATGAGCTGTAGGGATTTGTTTAGGTTTCTACTTAATTAATTCAAGGCATGTAATATTTTAATGCTTCTTCATTTGGATTGGACTGTGGTTGTAAATTATTTAATTGTCAATACTATGTGTATACACAGATGTGGATCTAGTGAGGCCCGACTGGCATTTAGTAGACTTTATTATTCTATTTCATTTTATTTGCTTTAATTTAACAATAACTGCTTAAAAAATGGTTTTAAATTGTCACATTTTCAAAAAATAACCAAGACATTTATTGGCGATTTTAATTAAGATTGGTTTTATTAACTTAATTAATTCGCCATATCATCACCTGGATTTGGGTTCGTGATAGAAATAAATAAAACAATTAAATGAAAACAATTAAATGCTCAACTGAAATCACATCAGTAATAGAGATCACCATCACATGGAGCTCTGACCACGACGGAGGTTACATAATTAATTGACAAATAATATGACAAAACTGACATGGTCATTTAAAAATAATATTATGAGACTGACATCGACATCGGGACAAGTTGTACAGTGTAAATGGCATATAACAATCTTAAAGAGAATATTATTTTTGCTCAGAACTCTATGATCATCGAACTCAGTCCAAACTCAACTGGTTTTGCAAAACCTAGGAGGGAAATTTTTAAAATAATAAAATATGAGCGAAAAGCTCAGTAGGATAATTTGTTAAAAACACATTGTTCAAACTCACATTTATAAATAAAAGAATTATTTGCAAATCACTTTTGCCAAAGTTGAATCATAGGATCTTAACGAAAACATAAATAATAAAATACTTACTCGTATGAAGCTTGACAAAACACCAATGTACAAGTTTTGGGAATAGAAAATAATATCAAAATACAATTCCTTAGATGTATAAAATAACTTCAAAATTAAAAACAAAAATTATTCTTAAAAATTATTTAAGAATTGAATGATTGGCCAAAATCATTTATAAAGTGGGCCACCAACGAAAGGATGGAAAATATCCTTCCTCAACATTTGAAATTCAAATACCGTTAGCTCTAATTAAGAATTTAATATAAGCTTCTTTTTAGAAAAACCTTAAAAATACATTTAAAGTTAGAGGTAACACTCAATCAAATATAATTATGTTAATTTAATTATCAGTGTACCTCTTGACTCAAAATAACCACAAATACAAACTTTATATTCTCAATGTTTCTAAACACAAAAACATAATCTTTGGAACATTTCCTCGTCACAAAATGATAAAAAATTGAACCGACATGAATCAGAAAACATGAGGGGCTTGAAGGACGGTGGCAACCACCTTTGGCAGCCACCACGATTGACCGCCTCTAAGGGCATGGTCAACCGTCTTCCCTTCGGAACTAGCATAAGCCAATTCTCCCTTCTCACAGAGTAATTTGTTTCTAACAGCAAATTTTTATGCCATTAGTTTAGAATGCCATAAAATGCCTCAAAACACCAAGATGAACATATTAGAGCATAATTAAACGTTTTAACAATCAAACTTACAAAATCAAAAGTGAAAATCAATTTCAAAAAGAAACAAAACCCAAACATGCAAAATTTCTCATATGCATCAACTCAAACTTCATTATGCATACTCAAATTGCAATAAAACTTTAAAAATTTACATACCAAATCCAAAATTGTACAAAACTCTTGAAATTACACAAGCATGTTCTAATAACTTATAGAAAATCCATATTTAATTAAAGAAACATGATAAGAATTCAAGAATGAATTCAGATGTTAAAAACATAAAAATTTTTAGAATTAGGTATTTGAAATACTAACCTTATTTTCGGAAGGACAAGAAGGAAATTAGGTCAAGCTTGAGCTCTAGTGTTTATATAGAATTAGCGGCCAAATAGATAGTTTTTCTCTTCTTTTTATCTGAATTTTTTATCTGAGCTTGAAAGGGTGAAAGAGAGAGAGATGAGACAGAAAGAGGGAGAGAGAGAGGCTTGTGTCTGATATATGCTTTGAGGGTTTTTGTTTTTTAACATGTAAGGTAATTTCACACAAGCATGACAACTCTTGTAATAAGAGGTAAGTGGCATGGGCAAAAGTGTCATTTGACAATTAAAAACCAAAAATTAGGTTTTTAAATTGACGTTATAAATAAAATATGTAGCAAAATTTTAAATGGCTAAAAATAGCAACTATATCACATTTGGCACACTTAATAATTAAACTTAATATAATTAATTTTACTTAAAATTAACGAGCATTACATTTTGTATTTAAAAAAAAAAGGCTCTAAAACATTATTCTTTCACCATGACCTATATAAATACTTTTATCTTTATGTGTATACTTGGATGTAATCTTCTCTCAAGTTTGCCTCTATTAACTATGAGATTTTTTATTTTATTATTAATTCATTTTCTTTATTTATTTTGTTGTTTTACATTTTTTATTAAAGTTTTTCCTTTCTCTTTTTCACATATTTTTCCTCGCTAAAGTATTGTATCCTAAACGTGTTTCATTAAAATTCAGTTTCCTCTATTTTTTGGATTGAAATAATTTTTTGAATAAAATTATTGATGAAAGTGAAAAATACTTTTAGATAATATCTAAAAAAAATCAAAACTAAAACTTAAATATTTAAAAATAAAAAAAAATATGTATAACATTCACATAGAACTCCCACGTGCAAAGCACATCATTTGGTAAGAGAAGGAGATAGAGGGATGAGAAGAATAAAAGACGAGAGAAGGAGATGGAGGGAGGAGAAGGATAAAAGATGAGAGATAATTTATTGTTTGGATGGAAGGATAAAGGCTCTTACTCTAAGATTGTGTTTGGTAAGAGAAAGCAATGGAGGGAGGAGAAGGATAACAGACGAGAGCTAATTTATTGTTTGGATGGAAGGAGTAAAGAAGGGAAAATTGGAGAAGAGAGCAAACGACTAGCATAAAGCCACAGTGTCATGACCCAAAAATGGGTCAAAATTAATTGAAATATTTTTAAAAGTTGTAATAAAATTTAACATAGAAATTAGTTAAATGTGATTTAATTATATTCTTAAACCAATCCTCAGATAATAAAAGATTAAATAAGAACATTTAATTCAACTTCCTTTTATTTGTGTAAAATGACTATTTTACCCTTGAAGCATATAATTCTAGGTCTACTTATTTTAGGATGTCTAAAAACTTTACCGAGTATTTAAAATTTAAAAGAGAATACTATTTTCAAAGAAAGTCTCAAAACAAAACCTTTAAGGCAAAACTCCTCTGGTATTAGTTTGGGATTCGCCACAATCCCACGTTTGAAACTTACAATAGAAAATTTAAATAGTGTGATACAAACAACATCAACTACAATCCAAAGTAAAGTCTAAGAAAAAGGAAATCATAGAAATTAAGGTTCTACATGCCTTGACCAAAAAGAAAAGAAAATAAACTACAAATAGGTACATCTTCGCTTGATGTCCAACCTCGCCTTGAAAACTGTAACTCTTACGGTTTACTCGGAATCATTCTGAACACTGCCTGGAGGGGGTTAATTTAAAACACAAAAATGAGCAAAAGGCCTAGTCAAATAACATTTGAACAAACTTTAGCATAGCAAAACAATTAAGGTATTTAAATAAACAAAAGATAAACAAGTAAATAATTGGAATATTAGGGATTGTAAGTTTAATAAACTAATAAAGAAATAGATGAGACAATTTTAATTAAATTGCTCGTTCTCCACTCTTTTGTACATCATATGCTTAACATACTTACAGTGCTTCAGCGGTTGCCCATGCTGCGATGTTAGACATGTATACCCTAAGGGGTAAAAATATGATATGTTTTTAGAGATTTTCTTATCAATAAAGAGTTTATTTATTATTTATATACCAAATAGTTGTCCTCTTTACATGCATATTTGTTGGATGTATTATAAGCAAACAAAAGTCTGAGACTATCGGTCTTAGCCTTTAGAATTAGGCATATAGTGGACTGATTGTGCGAAAGATATGATTCTAAAGGTGACAGTCTAAATCATAAGATCAGCAATCGAGGGAATAAAGTTGGACGCTTTATTCATACAAAGATTGTTGTGTTATCTATATCCCTAACGAGAGATGGTTTGTCTTGGCCATCGGAGGTGGACTTCGCGAATAGAAACATTGGTGCATTGTTATAAGTGACGATGTATTGTATCAGGACATAAGGTGTAATTGATTTGGATTAACAATTCTGTATTAGCAAATCAATTCACTTTAGACAATTATATTTGTTGTATCTTAATTCTAAGATGAATAGTGGGCCTGTTGTCATGACTTATGTCTTTTGATGTACCAAAGTATGACATGAGCATTTTTATGTTGGTACGCGTGTCGATACATTCGAGACATGATTCTTGATAGCGTAAACTTGTTATATATAGATACAGAATCTATAGCTCCTTGTTAGGAGTCGATGATATCCTCGTTTGTGCCTTCTCCTATAATTACAGTATAAGAAAAACTATATTTAACGATATATTAATTACGACATGTAGTTTTTGAATGTCGTTGAAACATAGATACAATGACATCTCCAACAAAGATGTCGTTAATAACATTTAAAACAATAATTAACAACATTTATATAGATGTTGTATTAAAGGTCTCCTTTTAACAACAATAGTTTAGTGTCGTTAAATTATTTAACGACAAGAAGGAGATGTCGTCAAAGCCTTGAAGATTCTACAACATCTTTTATAGACGACATTGGTCAAGATGTCATCTATAAAGGGTGTCGTAGAATCTCCAAGGCTTTGACGACATCTCCTACTTATCGTTAAATAATTTAATGACACTAAACTATTGTCGTTAAAAGGAGACCTTTAATACGATATCTATATAGATATCGTTAATTATTGTTTCAAATGTCGTTAATGACATCTTTGTTGGAGATATTGTTGTATGAACTTTTCAACGATATTTAAAAACTACACGTCTTAAATAATATATAATTAAATATAGTTTTTCTTGTAGTGTTAGAAGACTGAAGCACTCAACCATTTGGATACATAGGTGTAACTAAATGGTATACTATCTCTGGAAGGTAAGTTTTTCGATGGTGACATAATGAAACATAAGAGAAAAATAATCAGGAAGATAAGACAAAATTTATCCTTAAGTCGATTATGGATATTCTATGGGGATACGATACATTGTGATATGTCATGGATACTTAGCTATTTGGGCTTTGTAAGTTTATATAGTTCGAGAGTGCAGCTCTGAGCTTTTAATGGAGTAGCGTTATATTTGATAATTATGAAATGTATATTTGGGATATTGGGTTTATAATTATTAGAAGCTTTAACTATATAGGTCCATCAGGTCCCCTTTACTAGCTTATAATAAATCCTGTAATGATGCGGCATGCTTTTCTAATAAATTGGTGACTTATGTTAAATTATTAGATTGGCTGAAATTCGATAGGATTAGATAATTCATGTCTGTTTATTAGTTGAATTAATTTTGTGTAAATTAATTCAAGATAGACTTGTTGAATTATCGAGAATATTTATTTTTCTAGAGATTATCTAAATATGGTTGTTTTAATTAGATAACTTCTCTATTAGGTTATTTGACTTAAAACTGAGACTCTATTCAAAGAATTTCGGGTGGAAAATAAAATATTCATAGGGTTCATTTATTATAAATTTGGTAGGCCAAAATCAGTTAGTTCGACCTATTGATGGAGCAAGTTCGGCAGGCCGATCTGATAGTTTGGCATGCCAATCAAACGGTAACTTAATCACATGTTTCAGATGTGATTTTATCAGATATTGATCCAAATTCAAATTTTTGAGGCCTTATTTGATTATAACCAACCTAGAGGATGACCTCTATAAATAGGGAGTAAGTTCTTACAGTTATTTTGATCAATTGAGAAATCAAGAGTGAGCACTCTAGTTTGTGAGTCTCTGAAACTCCTCTAAGAGCTATTGTTCACAAATTACTAACATTAGTTTTGGGTTTTTTCTCAAATGTTGGAAGGAGAATCATTGGAGAAAAGCTGTACAAGGTGTGCTCATACACATACTGATTGTGGATAGAGAATAGCAAAGAAGACCAGTTGACTGAGGCTCTTTTGGAACACCTTTTTCTTCACAGATTGCAGGAGATTTTTAACATTCAAAGGTTAGTAAGATCTAGTTAATTTATGCATATAGCGTGTCAAACTTGTTTTTTGAAAAAAACTCTGATTAAAAATTTTAAAATTTTTGCCGCATACTATTTTCCAACAACTGGTATAAGAGACATAGTTTCTTCATAAATTTACAAGTTTATGATCATGCTATATGAATAAATTATGAGATCTTGATCTCTTCTATACTTAAATTTAATTTTAGAGAGTTGGCACCCTAGGGTTTCTATATATTTATGTTGTCATGAGATTATATAGTGAATGTTTATTAATTAATTATGGTTGACTAAATTATTATTTAATTATTCATTAATTAATTAATTTATACTAGTTATGGTTCCTTAGAGGTTAGAATGTGTATTTAGGTTTTTCATGTAATTAGATGGTGGTCTATCCTCATCGTCTAGGAATTATTATTTAATTTTAAATTTGTAAGAATTATGTAATTAAATAATTATTTAGAGTAATGATGGATCTGGAAGACGGAACAAGAAGATAGAGACGACAGTGGTTCCAAAGGTATTTTTAAGTCTCTAAAATTTTTATGTTTTTGAATTGTTGAAAATAAGAATGAAATACTGCGTTAAAACTATTTTTTTGGAAAAACATGACATTTGATCTGTCGGCAGGTTGAACCCTCATGTTCGGCAAGCCGATGGTCGTAGACTAGTAAGCCGAACCTCTAGTTCGATAGGTTGTCTGTGGGGCAGGCAGAGAGCTATTTTTTTCAAAAAAGGTGCATCTTTTGGTTCAGTTTTGATTTTATTTTTGAGACAATTTTGAGAAACACGAAATTTTGTAATGACTGAAAATATGAAGTATTTGATCTATGCGGAAGTGAAGACTTAAATATGTATACCACATGAAGATAGATACAACTAGAAGATTCAAAAATGAAGAATCGATAATATGTTTCGATTAATCTCTTGTAATCTTTAATTTCTTTTCTCTGGGGTGGAACCATAATATTACTATTATTTATTATTATTTTGCTTGAAGCTTTGCATGATTGCTTTGCTTGTTTGCATAATAATATGATTTGCTATGTATGTTGATAACATGTCATATAAAATAAGGAGCACCGCTCATTAAAATTGTTCATGCATATTTTTTAAAATAAAACCTTAATTCAAAAGATTGAGTAGGCGAAGGTTTTTGAAGAAAAGACTTACGGCCTCCATCGTTAGGCCATAGGTAGCACATGGTGGTTTCGACCCTTAGGAAAGGATTTCATCATGTACCGGGTTGGATCTCCAAGTGAATAAGATATTTTAGCATGATTTGTCGTTGCACATCCCTAGGTGGTAATTATAAAGCATGGATAAAATATTGAAATGATGGTTATACACTCATGTTGATTTTATTATTAACCTCCCCTAAGAGCTCTGTTAATAAAATGATGGCTAAAGAAAACAATTATCAATATATGCTAGATCAGATAAGTCCTGGAGGGCATATATTAATCAAGAGGGGATCCGTGTTCTTAATTGAATTTGGCAAGTCTCCCCTAGGCAGCTCGTTGAATTCTGAGTTAGGAATTATCATTGTAATGTTGTGATATTTTCAAACTTTTGACAATATAACACACTTGTATGTTTACTTGATTGTGTTGTATTACTAGATTATTACAGTATGTTTGCTTATGTTTGATATATGATTCTTTATTGTAGATGTCTAAAAACGCTTTATTTTCGATACTCGATAAAAACTAATTAACCGATGAGAACTTTAATGATTGAAAACAGAACCTGAATACCGTCTTGTCCTTTGAGAAACTGAAATTTGTGTTGACAACACCGTGTCCTCCCGATCCTATGGGAGATTCTAATAATGAGCAAATCTAAGCGTATGATCACTGGAAGGATGCTAACTATTAGGCTCACTGTTATATTATGGCTAGCATGAATAACATGCTATAGGCTCAACATAAAGATTATGAGACTGCAAAGTAGATATTAGATAATCTTAAAGACATGTTTGGAGGCCAGGCGCTAACAAAACAACAAGAGGTACTTTGGAAACTCTTAAACTGTAAACAAAGACTAGGGGCCTATGAAGAAGCATATGATGTTGGTCATGGGTTACTTCATTGAGGCTCAAACCAATGGAGCTGACATAGATGTTGAAGCATAGATGACCATGGTCTTTGAGACTCTATCTAGGGAGTTTATCTCATTTAGAGCTTCATTTAATTTAAGCAATAAATGGGATATGACATTGACTGAGTTGATGAAGCAGTTATAGGAGTTTGAAAATCTAATCAAGGAAACTCTTACTGGTGGTGAGGCAAACTTAGCTGGTGCCTCTAGTTCCAATCCCAACCCTAGGAATGAAAAGAAGCAACGGGCTAAGAACGGGAAGTCTTCTATTCTTGTAACTGGCAAGAACAAGAAGAAGAAAAAAAAGAACCCAATAAAGCTCAAGTACTTTTTCTGTGGGAAGGTCAAGCACATCAAGAAGAATTGCAAGGACTTCCTTTCTTGAGGAGGCAGGTGTAATCTTTTGGTTATTGAAACTTGTTGGGCTAAGAAATCCATTAACACTTGGGTCATGGATTCTAGAGCAACTAATCATGTTTGTATTTCTCTACAAGGGTTCAAAGAGACGAGAAGTCTGTTGCATGAAGACTTTACGCTTCGGATGGGCAATGGATCCTTAATGTTGGCTGAAATAGTGAGAGACGTCCATCTTTATTTTGATAATTATAGGAGTTTAGTTTTACTAGATTGTTTTTATGTTCCTAAACTTAAAATGAATTTAATTTTTATAGTTTTCTTTATTTAAAGACCTTTATGTAGTTTCTTTTAATAATAAAGTGGTGATTTGTAAAAACAAATCTTTTATCTATGATGGATGGATGCAAAACAATCTATATTTTATCAAACCTAATATTAACTCACTGCTTAACACTGAGGTTAATGATAATAACTCTAAAAGGCTTAAAACTTCTCACTCTAATAAGACTTATATTTGGCATTTGTGATTAGGTCATATTAACTTGAATAGGATTCAAAGATTGGTAAGGGATGAACCTTTAAGTCACTTAAAGGTGGAATCTATACCACAATGTGAATCTTCTTTGGAGGGTAAAATGACCAAAAGACCATTTGGGTTTGAGGACAATAGGGCTGAAGGGGTTCTAGAAATTGTGCATAGTGATGTTTGCGGTCCTATAAACATATGGGCACGAGGAAGGTATGAGTATTTCGTCATTTTTATTGATGATTACTCAAGGTATAAGTATGTCTACCTAATGCATCATAAAAGCAAAACTTATGACAAGTTTAGAGAGTTTTGGATTGAAGTGAAAAAATAATTGGCTAAACCCATAAAGGTAATTTGATCCGATCAAGGTGGTAAATACCTTTCCAATGAGTTCTTGGAACACTTATTAGAGAATGGGATTTTATCCTATTTGATAGCGCCGGGCACTCCACAGCAGAATGGCGTGGCTGAGAGAAGAAATAGGACTTTGTTGGACATGGTCAGGTCTACGATGAGTTATTTATCATTGTTTTTATCCTTTTAAGATATATACTATAAACCGCATGTTATCTTTTGAATAAAATGCCTTCAAAATTAGTTCCTAAAAATCCTCACGAGTTGTGGACGGAGAAGAAGACATCCTTAAACCATATTTGCATATGGGGATGTCTAGCTCATGTCTTGTATAAGGAAGCGAATAATTTGGAAGTAGGTTCAGAAGTTTGTGTATTTGTAGGATATTTAAAAGGAACTAAAGGGAGTCATTTTTTTAACCCAAAGGAAAATAAAGTCATGATTTCTACAAATGTAACTTTTCTTAAGGAAAGTTATATGGACAGCTTTAAGCCTCATAGTAAAGTGGTACTTGAGGAGTTGGTGAGTGATCAATCACTCTGGAGGTTTCAAATGAAATCGTTCCAATTAGTGTAGAAAAATCAATCGAACAACAACCTAAGGGGCTTTGGCATAGTGGGAGGATCGGTTCTTAACTCGAGAGGTATATGCTCAATGGTAAGGCCTTCTTGGCTGAATCAGATGAAGATGACGGGGATTTTCACATTTACAAAGAGGCTATGGAGGATGTTGATTCGAAACCTTGGACAGAAGCTATGAACACTGAGATGAAGTTTATGGAGACTAATCAGATCTGAGAACTTGTAGATCCTCTCAAAGAGGTAAAACCCATAGAGTATAAATGGATCTATAAAAAAAAGAGAGGAGTACATGAAAAAGTTGAAACCTATAAGGCTAGACTGGTAGCTAAGGATACACACAAAAGGAAGGAATCGATTACAAGGAAACCTTTTCACCTGTAGCCATGCTTAAGTCTATCAGCATTCTCTTGTCCACAGCTGGCATTCTCGACTACAAGATTTGACAGATGGATGTCAAGACAACTTTTCTAAATGGTTATCTTGATGAGTCCATTTATATAGTACAGCCAAACAGGTTCATGGCTAAGGATCAGGAGGGTAAGGTTTGTAAGCTGCTAAAGTTAATTTATGGACTTAAGCAGACTTCTTGTTCTTGGAACATATGATTTGATCAAGTGATCAAGACTTATGGATTCACACAAAATGTGGACAAACCATGTGTTTATAAACATATTAAGGATGGAAATGTGGTTTTTCTACTACTCTATGTAGATGACATTTTGCTAATTGGCATTGATGTTGGGGCATTTTCATCAGTCAAATTATGGTTGACCAAGCAACTTGACATGAAAGACTTGGGTGAAGTTAATTATCTTCTTAGTATCTAGATTTTTCAGGATAAGAAGAACAAAATGATAGCTTTGGCCCAAGCGGGCTACGTAGATAAAATTTTTAGGAGGTTTACAAAGCAAGATTCCAAGAAAGGTAGGCAACCATCGAGGTTTGGAATTGCTCTTTTTAAAAAGACTCGCCTAAGTCTGATGAGGAAAGAGAATACATGAAGAAGGTGTCTTATGCTTCAACAGTAGGCAATCTCATGTATGCCATGCTTTGTACACGATCGGATATTAGTTATGTAGTCAGGATTGTAAGTCGATTTCAGTCGGATCTAAGACCGAACCGTTAGGTTACAGTCAAGCATATTTTTAAGTACGTGAGAAGGACTTGAGGGTATATGCTTGTATATTCAGGTGAGGATTTAACACCTCTAGGATATACTGAGTCAGATTTTCAATCCTATTTGGATTCAAGAAGATCAACTTTGGGTTTTATGTTTACTGTAGGCAGCAGTGCCATTGTTTGACAAGTGTCAAGCATGATTGCACTTTGGATTTAACGATGGAGGCCAAGTATGTAGCAGCTAGTGATGCTTCAAAAGAGCAGTGTGGTCCGCAAGTTCCTTGGGGATCTTGAGGTAGTTCCTCATATGGATAAGGTGGTATTGTTGTATTGTGATAACACTACAGTGATAGCTAACGCTAAAGAATCAAGATTTCACAAGAAAAGTAAGCATATTGATTGAAAGTATCATGTCATAAAGGACTTCGTTGAGGGTGGTACGTTGCTATATGCAAAATCGCATCTGAGGACAATTTAGTTGATCCATTCACAAGGACACTAACTGCAAGAGTTTTCGAGAGGCATGTAGAAGTTATGGAGATGCAAAATTTGTCATATTTACTTACTTAGTGCAAGTGGGAGATTGTTAGACATAAATACCCTAAGGAATAAAAATGTGATATATTTTTGGAGACATTTTTATCAATAAAGAGTTCATTATTGTTCATATACCAAATAGTTGTCCTCTTTACATTCATATTTGTTGGATGTATGATAAGCAAATAAAAGTCTAAGACTATTGATTTAAGCCTTTAGAATCAGGCATATGATGTACAGATTATACGAAAGACATGATTCTATAGGTGACGGTCTAAATCATAAGATCCACAATTGAGGGAATAAAGTTGGGCGCTTTATTCATGCAAAAATTGTTATGTTGTCTACATCCCTGACGGGGGATGGTTTGTCTTCACCATCGGAGGTAGACTCTGCGAATAGAAACATCAGTGCATTGTCATAAGTGACGATGTATTGTATCAGGACATAAAGTGTAATTGATTTGGATTAACAATTATGTATTAGCAAATCAATTCACTTTAAACAATCATATGTATTGTATCTTAATCCTAAGATGAATAGTGGGCCTGTTGTCTTGACTTATGTCTTTTGATGTATTAAAAGGTGATATCCACATCTTTGTATTGGTACGCATACCGGTACATTGGAGACATGACTCTTGATAGTGTAGACTTGTTATTCATAGATACGGAATCTATAGCTCCTCTTTAGGAGTCGATGATATCTTCTTATATATGTTATCCAGCAATTGGATGATTGGAGCGCTCAACCATTTGGATACATAGGTGAACCAAATGGTATACTATCTTTGGATGGTAAGTTTTCCAATGGTGAGACAATGAAACATAAGAGAAAAATAATCGAGAAGGTAAGACAGAATTTATCCTTAAGAAATTATGGATATCTTATTGGGATATGATACATTGTGATATGTCATGGATACTTAGCTATTTGGACTTTGTAATTTTATATAGTTCAAGAGTATAACTCTAAGCTTTTAGTGGAGTGGCGTTAGAGTTGATAATTATGAAACATATATCTAGGATATTGGGTTTTATAATTATCAGCAGCTTAAACTATATAAGTCCATCAGGTCTCATTCGCTAGCTCATAATAAATCCTATAATGAGGCGGTGTGCTTTTCTAATAAATTGATGACTTATGTTAAATTATTAGATTTGCTGAAATTTGATAGGATTAGATAATTCATGTCTGTTTATCGATTGAATTAATTTTGTATAAATTAATTCAACATAAACTTGTTGAATTATCTGGAATATTTATTTTTTTAGAGATTGTCTAGATATGGTTGTTTTAATTAGATAACTTCTCTCTTCTCTATTGGGTTATTTGACTTAAAACTGAGGCTTTATTCAAAGAATCTTAAGTGAAAAATAAAAGATTTGCAGGAATCATTTATCGTAAGTTTGGCTGGTCGATCAGTTAGTTCGGCTTACCGATGGAGCAAGTTTGGTAGGCTGATCTGTTAGTTCGGTCTACCAATCTAACTATAATTTGATCACATGTTACAAAAGCGATTTTATTAGATATTGATCCAGATTCAAATTTTTGAGGCCTTATCTGATAATAACCAACCTAGAGCACGAACTCTATAAATAGAGAGTGAGTTCTCACAGTTATTTTGATCAGTTGAGAAATCAAGAGAGAGCACTCTAGTCTGTGAGTCTCTAAAACTCCCCTGAAAGCTATTGTTCACAAATCACGAACACTAGTTTTTGGTTTTTTCTCAATTGGTTAGAAGGAGAGTCACTGGGGAAGAGCCGTTAGAGGTGTGCCTACATACATACCGATTGTGGATAAAGAATAGCAAAGAAGACTAGTTGGTTGAGGCTTTTCTAGAACGCCTTTCTCTTCACAGATTGCAGGAGGTCCTTAGCATTCAAAGATTAATAGGATCTGGTTAATTTATGCATATAGCACGTCAAACTTGTATTTTGAAAAATATTTTGATTAAAAATTTCAAAATTTTCATTGTGTCCTATTTTCCAACATGCAGAGCCCCCTGATCGAGGTTTAGCGGCCTTTCCCAAGGTTACACTCTACATAACCCGATTGCTATGGCTACTAAAAACCAGCCACCGAGAGCCACATGTCCTTGGTAGCATTTGAATACCCCATTATGCTCAAAATTTCTAATTTTGAGCCAAAAGTATAATTTTCAAATTCATTTGTGAATATATGAAACTAATCATATTTACATATTATATACATTTTGCAAACTCATAGCAATATGTGAAAAACATATTTATAACAATCTTATAAGAAACATGCTTATCTCAAGATAATATTATTGGCCAAAACAAAACAAATTGATTTTAAATCCTAGCTGCCAAGAAAGGGTTTAGAAATCCTACTTCATAAGCTTAAAAACAATCATTTAATCTTAGAACTGATTAATGTTAGCTTCACATGTCCTTAATCCTAAGGCGTATATAAGGACAATTGAAAGTAAAGCTCAATATATAGCCATATTCATAAGTAAATCATGTGCTAATCTATTTTACTAGTGTGCCTTTAAAATTTTTTGTAACTTTGAGACATGATGTAACTATGTTTTAAAATGAATTAAGGTTACATTTTTGGTCTAAAATTTGTTTAAAATTAATCTAAGGTCAAAAAGGTTTTAAAAGGTTAAAAAATCACAAAAATGAAGAAAACAACATGATTTTTTATCTTACCGGTCCTCAGGATAGGCCTGCTACTTTTTGAGCTCAAAGAGGCCACAATTGGCCGTTCGGTGACGGGAACTGGCCTACTACCTTCAAGTAACCGGCTTGTCTCCTTCAAGTAAATTGAAAGATTCCAGGTTTGGGTTTTCAAACCTTTCGAGCTCTGAGCTTAATTCTGGACTTATTTTTCACATCTTAAAGCATGGAAAACATACATAAATGATAGAGTGACATTAAACAATAATTTTTAAACTTATTAACATGGATTTAAACATCAAAATTCAAATTTTGTTCTCCACATACAAAACCAAAACTAAAACATACCAAGTTCAAGTTTTAACATTTAAATTGAAGAAATCTTTAACAAACAATGAGTAAGTTTGTTTTTAAATAATGACATGTTTCTATCATAAATATCAAATCATAATAACAACATAATCATTGATTTTACCATTCCAACAAAGTTTATGTCACAACACTCAAAAACACAACATATGAATATTTTCTCTACAAAACTTAGCGTTAATCCAAAAGGAGATGACATAAACCAAAGGAAGATTTCTTATTAAAGGAAAATAACTACAAAACCGGATTAAGATTTGAAATACTAACCTTGAAATGCTTTAAAAAACTTGAAAACTCAAATCATTAATGGTGCCTGAGAGCTTAGATGTCTTGGCCATGGAGGTGATGGATTTTTCTGATTTTTGGCAAAGAGAAGGGGTCATATTTTGGTGGTTTTTGCTATGTTTTTTCTGCAACAAAATAAAGAGAGTGAGAGGAGTTGTTATGGGAGAAAAGGAATGTAGGAAGTTGTTAGTGTATGTGGGGTTTCTAAGTGGTGGGGTGGGATCTCAGTGTGGGGGATGTCTTAAGGTATATAGACTTGGAAAATTTCTAAAATAGGGTTTTTGGGAGAGGTGTTGCATGGGGATGAAGGGAGAAAATGGGTGTTTGGAGCTATTTTGTAATAAAAGGAAAATATAAGGTATAAGGGTAAATAGGTAAATAGTGTAAATGGTTTAAAATTCAATTTGTGATCAAAAAATGTATTTTAAAGATGCAAATGTGTATTATTTTATGCAACATGAAATTTTTACATTTTCCCAAATTAATTAAGCACACTGAAAATTTAGATTAGTCACAAGATTATTATATTTAAAATTCAAGGTGTTACAGCTCTGCCCTCCTAAAAACAAATTTCTCTCAAAATTAGGTTACCTTAAAAGCAAAACAGGTGTGAATATAGCTCCCACATTGTCAGTGTCACAACCCAAAACCAAGGGTAGTGATTAAATTGAAAGAATTTTTTTTTTAAAATCTAGAAAGTCAAAACGCTTGGAAACTGTAATGGGGCCTATAAATTCATAAAAATAATTCAATATGTTCTAGAGTCTTTAATATTAAATAAAAATAAATAAAATACTAATGGAAGATTTAAAACAAAAATATACAAAATTTAAATGAATGTTTATAAAATAAGTGAGAATAGAGCTACGTAGCTTTAATGAAATAAATGAAAATAAATTCAAATAACAAATAAAACAAGGTTTATAAATATGCAATCATTTACTGGGAACGTTCATTCCATGTATCATCCATGTACAAAGAAAATTAAAAGAAGAATACCAATTGTACAACAAGGAGTATCAGCGACCTTCCTAGGCATCACGTATCAATTCGACTGCCTGAAAAGGAAAGTAGGGGGAGGGTAAGTATATAGTGCCCTATAAGAAATCTATTACTTGTCTCTTTGTTTTTCATACCATTAGTACATCATCTATAAAATCCTTGTAAAGTTATTAAAACAAAATCTAATATCAATATAAGAAAAATTCATCAGGTTCATAGTTCAACAAATCAATCAATAACTCAAAATTTATAACTGTCACTCCAAATTCTCCCACCCCTATCTTAGGTTGTTAGTGAAGTAAAAGAAAGAATGAATGATCATAATAAGTTTCGTCATACCTTAAATGAGCACTTCGTGTTTGTTGTGCCCCAAAAGAGAACCCGGTGAGATAGACCACATAGCATTAATGGTACCCAAAATATGTATGTTTGTGGTGCCCAACAAATGAGCACCCCATAGGATACCACTTTTAGAAACATGTTGGATGGCCACAAGAGTTGTCTGACGGCACCGAGTATGTCTCAACAAATTTATTGTATTTGGTTATAACCTATCTAACTACTAAAAACCTATCTTAACCACGTTAGTCAGTTTTTGACGAAATTTCGACAGCATAATGGCTTAGTTTTCTTAAAACCAAAATTTCAACATGCAAGAAAATAGGCCATAAATATATTGTGATGTGCTATAACTTCAAAATGCACCACCCAGAGCAATTTTTATTGAGTAAAATAAGCATTTATATCCAACCATCAAATTTTATTAGGCCAAGCTCAACATATTATAATTGTTCTTAGTGCCAAATCAACAATGAACATATAGGTATACAAGTTTTGGATAACAATAGTAATAATAATAACATAATAATAATAGTAGTAGTAGCAGCAGCAACAACAACAACAATAATAATAATGACAACAACAACAACAACAATAATGATAATAATAAAATTCATAACAATATTAATAATAATAACAATAATACTAATAATATCAATAACAACAAAATATTATCAACAACAACAACAACAACAACAACAACAACAACAACAGCAGCAGCAGCAGCAGCAGCAACATAATAACATAAAGTTTAATGAGCCACATATTAAAATCACACATATTAAAATCAATGTGATTTTAATTTCAAATTCGAAATTTATTGGCTAGTGAGATCAAATATCATGAGAGATGAGTAATAGAGTTTTTACCGACTTGGTTGACGATGTTTGGCAGCAAAAAGATATAAAACATGGTCATCTATTGAAACTTTGAATTGCCAATTTTGGCTTTAGGAATTCTGTCTGACAAATCCAACACCACGAACATGTTCAGAATGACAAAAACAAGCCAAAATGACATCTTTTTTTATTCAATGGTTTGGTTCAACTATTGACCATTGTTGACTGAGAGTTGACGAGCATTGACCAAGGTTGACCAATAAGGCAACGTCGAAGATCAATACCAAAACGAAGCTTTCAATGTAAGGATCACTATTTTAAAGTTGGTTTTCTAAAACAAAGCTTGATTCATCAGAAAACGGAGCAAATCTAGTAGAGGGAGGTGGCATAGCTTTAGATTTTTTTGGCAATAATCGAGGTAGTAAAGGGAGGAACACAGTGGTAGGATGGGCCAAAGGAGAGGAGGGTGGATGGAGCCAAAATTATCCTTGGAATCTCAAAAGGGGCGGGGGACTTGGCTCCTTTCTAGGCGGCCGGCGGTGAGTGGTAGGGTGGCAATTCAATGGCTAGGACTTCAGGCGACGGTGGTTCTTTTCCCTTGGTGCGTACAAGGTAGAGATAGCCGAAGATGGGTTCATCGGATAAGACAGGGATGGCCAAAAATAAAATGGGGCTCTCTCATTTTGGAGGCAGGGGAAGGAAGAAAGAAAGAAAAGAAAGAAGAAAAGAAAAAGGAAAAGAAGAAAAAGAAAAAGAAAGAAGAAAAGAATTAGGGGGGGTGTCAGGATAGTGGGTATGATCTTTTAAGATTAGATTTTTTTTTAATAAAACTTCTACCTTAAAATTATTAAAATTTCAAATTGGCCTTAAATTTTAAATTAATTTTTGATTAAAACCATAGATTTTATAGTCAACTCCAATTCCTAAGTCATTTCATCCTCTTGGTGGTGCTACCATTGTATTTTGACTAACAGAATTTCTCGTCATCACAAAGTTGTCACTTTACGATGGTTAAAAAAATCCAATAATTAATAACTAAAATTAATTAAGGATTTTTCCATAACTAAGTAGTTAAGTTGATAAGAAAATATAAGTTTAGAACTTATAAGTTAAGTTTTAGTAAGAAATACAAAAAATGTTTATAAAAAAATAAAAATCTTAGAAAATGATTGAGAATTTACGTATTTATGCATAGAGATTCATGGATGTACAACTTAAACTTCACGATTTTATAACTAGATGTAAGTCGATAGTGCGAAGAACCATTAAGTGTGATAAGAAATTGTAAGAATTCGATTTAAGATTATAAACCTTTTGTAAGTAAGACCTAGAAGATTCACAAGTTAAATCATGACCTAATCACAATTTATAATTATGAATTTTCTTAATTACATGTATTTTTAAAAAGTCTTAATAACTATAAGACTTTAGTAGTAAATAATGTTATGAATACGCACTTTTACGTGCTTTTTGTATGAAACACATATCTAAATGAATTATGGTAGCATGCTTGGTTAAATTAAATTAATTATTCAAGGTGCCAAATTAAGGTTTTACGATTCAATGACCTCATGTGTAGGAAAGCAACGTTTTCATAAGAATCTTAAATAGAAAATTTAAATTGAGATTAATTGATAAAAAGGATTTTTCGACTCAGTATAACTATACAAAATTCCTACATGATGATAGTTTAGCAAGATAGATCATAGTGATCAACAGCTCAACACTATAATTTAGGTGGGCACAATATTCATGAATAGATCGATCTTTATTTTTATGAGATCATAAAGCATGGTAAGAATTTTATAAGTCATAAGGATTATTAGAAGTTTGAGAATTCACGACATCCAATGCATTCACAGTCAATTTTTACATTTGTAAACACTTATGTGAAATTAATAATAAAAAAGCACTAATGGAGTCCATGAGTATTGCATGAACCTTTAAGGCAAATACAAAATCACAAGTGGATTAACTTTCAAAATCCATATTGTGATTAAGGAAAGTTTAAAAAGTATCTATAGAATGGATGTGACTCACAAGTAGCTTTTTTTTTTTTTTACAAAAAACAATTCATGTTATATTGTATAGTATGAAATTGTGCTAAGTTTAGAAATTATTTTAAATTGAATCATAGATAGTCAACTTAATTTTCAGAAAATTTTAAGTCAATTTAATATAGGAAAACTTTTAAGTCAATTTAATTTATGAGAATTTTTATAAATTCTAACTATTATTTTTATAATGGAATTAGAAGTTTATAATATAAAAATTTTAATGAATGGTTTATGTTTTATTTATTAGTTAGCATTTTAAAGCTTTAAAATTTATGAAACATTATTTTTATTATGAAATCAAATTTTAAGATTTAATCAAAGCTCTTAAATATAGAAAATTATTCTTTAAAAAAATGGTGAAGATTCATTGATCACCGATTTTGAAGAAGAACGTCAAGGTTTTACTTTTCTGAATGAAATCATAAATTCAAAAAAACAAGAGTTTAGAACCATGGAAATACTTTTGTAACAGTATGGAGATTTTGATAAGATGATAATATAGTAAGAAAGGTAGAATTTATTTAATTATTTTTTAAAAAAAGAACAAGAATATTATAGTTTAAAAAGTACAGTTATATTTACACAAATTTCAAAGTTTACATATAAAAAATTTGCTTCACTCGACTACGACATAGAATAGACTTTGTGAATCCACGATAGAGTCTATAAATACATGTATAAAAAGGAAAAAAAAAATCAATCAAATAAAAATTAGCTGACTCCCTCTCTCTACTTTCTCTATCTACCCTCGTTCTCTTCTCCAACTCCGATCAAGATTTCGGCATCTGTTTTCAACAACTCTTATGCCATTGGATAGATCGTGATTAGAGCCTATAATTTCGGACACGGCACGATGATACGATATGAAAACGGTACAATATAAATAGGGTTGAACTGCACGATTATTAATTGGGTCATAAATAACGCGAAGATAAACGTGTTGAATTCGTGCTAGCAAGTTTAACATACTTTAACATGTTTAGTTAAACGTGTCAACATGACATGACACGACCTACCCGTATATAGCACATTTAAAATTAAAATAAAAAAAATTATGAATTTGCAATTCTAAGGATTTAAACCTTGCACCAAAAAGGTGTTTTATTGAACTTGTCTCCACCACACTAAATTTTTAATTTATTTATTATGATTTTTGACACTTATAAAAGTTGAAATAAAAAAAATTTATGCTCTTGCAAATGTAAGGAATCGAACCTGCACTCAAGAGCAACATTATCATGCTTGCCTCCACCACTCCTAATTCTCGTCTTGTGTAAAGGAATAGCTTTTATTTTATTTATTATGTGTCTACTATGTTTTTGTCAAAAGTCCCTCGGAAGAAAACCAAGATTTTTTCCTCATGTCCTCTATATAAGGACGTTTCTCCTTCAAGCTAGTTGTCAGCGAATGAAGCCTCATGGCAATAAAATAATTTTCTTAAATTCGATTCTAAAGATTGGATTGGAGAGAAACTTGTAGTTTGAAACGTTTAATAATTTAATGATAAGAAAGATATAAACATTATAATTTAATAATAGGAAAGGTATTGGAAAGGTATGAACATTTTAATTTAAAAGGAGGAACATTATTTTGATGTTTTGAATTTTAAATTGGAAATGATGGTTATATTTGAAATTTAATAAAATATGATGTTATTATAATTGTTATAAATGTTAATCATATCATGTTATTATAATCATGTTAATCATATCATGTCGTGTTATACGTGTTAAGACCGTGTCGTGTTCGTGTTTGTATTTTAGGCACGTTTATTAATCGTATCGTATTTGTGTTTAATATAATCATATCGTGTTGTAATCATGTTGATACGAACACAGCACATAACCTGATTTGTCAACCCTAATCGTGATGAGCTGAGTCCAACAACATGTTGTGTCGGCTTTAACTCTAGCAAAGTAGTCCATACTCTCCGATCAAAGGCGTAGAATAACCCATAACTTCTAGTCACGATATCTTCGCCCTCCGACATCCGATCAATGTGATTTTTATTCCTACACGACCACCATGATGAGAAAAGCATGCTTTGTGCCTTGTTACACCTCAACAGTCATCATAGAGTTCCACCTGTGTACAGCCACCATGCCACCAAAGAACCATGAGCCGACGAAGGAGATGGTTGACACCATCCCTTCCCAAAAGCTTCAAACAGACCCGATGGTGAAGAACCATGCAAAAACTAAGCCAATGCACCATAGAATGATGAATGTTGATGAGTGTCAATAGAGCTCATCGCTAGCGACCTTGTCATGGCAACCTAGACAGTAGTGATGCACACTGCCCTTGTCAATCGACTTAGAAGCTCACAAGGAGTGAGACCAATTTAAAAATTTTAGGGTTCCACCATCGGATACCAAAGATCCATGATGGCCACCCTAGCTATCATGATCTTCCTTCGATTCCACCAATTCCAAATGTATTGAGGAGCATAACCTTAGGGGAAATACTCATAAGACTCCAGGAAACAAAAGGCACAAGTCAATTTCATGGTATCGTTGTTAGAAAATAGTGATCAAAATCTCCCACTGCCACCTCTATTGGAGGTTTCAATTTGGCTACTTAGGGGCTGAATTAGGTGAAATTGATGTCACCAATGTGTTTAGGAGGTCAAAATTTAGTAAGAGCCAAAGTTACAGTGATATTTGACTCTTGGAGCTGCCGCACTTGCCTTGCAGGTGGCTGGGCTCTTGTGGACCTTGGGGTTTTGTGCTCCAGACCTTCGATTAACAATCTGAGACCACTTCTTGACTCGTTTTGACATTTTGGATGCTAATGGTGCCTTTCATTCGAGCTAATTCTACTATGTTGAAAATCATTTGGCACTGACTGCATGCAAATCGAGGTAAGGCAAACTGGAGTAACAAATTTCAAAATGACGTTTCCAACAATTATAAATCTCCATGAATCATTTTTTTGCCATCCACGGTCCTTTGAGACCATTCTTGAGGATGCTTCATGGACTATAGGTACAACGAGATCCGACTAGAACTGCTTAGCTCGAAATCCAAATAAGTAATAATCTTGCCTATAGTATGAACAATTATCAATTGTTTTATATGTTTTCATAAAAAAATTATGAAATACATGATCGGTGATTTGTCACACCGTGTTATGTTATGTTATGATTATGATTTGTTATGTTTATATTGTGCCATGTCTTGCTATGTTGTGATTATGTTATGATTAATATGTGATGTTTGTAATAATAAATTATATTGTTTAGTCACTTTTAGCTAAGCATGCTTATGATTTATGGTTTATAATTTATGAAATTGTGATGCTATGTAATAACATGTCTTACTAGGTACACACAATAAAATAAGTGAAATTAGTAAAACAAGTTAAGAGAGTCATATCAACCTCTCGACTTCTGAGGAGGCTTCAATATAATTTAGTACAATTAATGATCTCGGTGTTGTTTAGGACCTCGCAAACCCTAACTTCCCGAGAATCACACGTAACATGTATGATTACCCGGGTCCAATTAGAAAAATAAGTTAAAGCTTAAATAATTAAGCATAAATCAAGTCGATAAACTAACTTAAAATGTTTACGCATGTTTTTATGAAATGTTTTTCAAATATATTTTGTGAGTCTAATTTACTACTTGTTGAGAAAAAGCTCATTAAAATATATTCATGTTGTAGGTAAAGAAATCTATCAACAACACTTGATGGGTAGTAGTGAGCAATAGATGAATAGTAGAGATGAGAATGGACACCACTTACATAAAAGTAATATAAATCTACATTTTAAGTTTATAAATTTTTATGCATTTTTAGTTTACAAAATTTTATGCATTTTTAGTTTATAAAATTTTATGCATATTTAATTTACAAAATTTTGTGAATTTTCACTTTAGGAATTTATGTATGTGTTAATAAGTAAATGAAAGTATATAAGTATAGTTTAGAAACTAAGGTTGTAATCATATAATCTTAGTTTAGAAAAACTTTAATATTTTAAAATGTTGCAAAAAAAAAAAACAAAAACTCCAACAAGTATACATAAATTTCAAATATGAAATTATGACGTTTAATTTTAGAAATGTTTTAAAGTTTATTTTAATTTAAAAAAGGTTTAAAAGAAATAGTTTTAAAATAGTTATCTTTATGTTTTAAAAGAAAATGTTTTAATATAGAAATGTTTTTAATTAAAAGGGTTTTTTAATTTAAATTATGAAATGAATTAAAAGAAAAGTTTTATGAAATTATTTTTACTACGTTTTAAGGAATTATTATTATGATAGATTTAAGAAATTAAGTCTTGAGAAATTATTATTATGCTAAAACATAATTATTATTACATTTAAGGAAATCAATATTTCTTTAGAAAAAAATATTTTAGGAAACTATTATCAAAACTTTGTTATAGAAAAAAAAATTATTCTACAATTTAAGTACTTTATATTAAAGTATGTTTAAGAGCAAGATTATGTAGTTAAGTAACAACCATATAGGTAGGATCATTAAAGATTTGAATTGACATGTCTTTGTAAGTCGTGTCTTCTTGGAGCAACACATTATACTATGAAACGACGATGTCACGATCAGCCTGGCATAGATACATGAAAGATGTTATGAACGCAATATAGTTCTAGGGGTATGGCAAAGTGGTATGTAATGGTGCCAACTCTTTGTGATTTCAAGGAATGGTCTAATGTAACTCAATAGATGCAAGTTTTCCACTAATACCAAAACGAGTAATTCTTTTGCATAGAGAGACCTTCAATTGAAAATAGTCATCTTCTTAAAATTCCAACGGTCTATAGCTTATGTCAGCATAACTTATCTAATGACTTTGAATGATTCACAAGCGCTCCCAAGTAAGGGCGATCATTTCATTGTTGTCTTGCATGTCATCTAGTCAAGTGGTGGATCGTTCCTAGGCTCGAGCCAACAAAGTTGTGTCCAATGTGTTCTACCATTAAGTGCTTCAACAAAACCTTATTGATGGTAGCCTTGTACCCATTGTTATAGAAGAATTCATCTAGGTATAAGTGCTTCTTTTGACATTTACCAAAGCCTAAGATGCAAGCGTGAAACATATCCATGAAAATCTAAAGAACTCTCTCAAATTGTCCCTCAGTCTAAGGATAAATTTTGCTAAACTCAACTCCATTTGGAAGGTTTTTTGAAAACTCTTCTGATATTTGACATTAAAACGAGCTTTCTATCCACATGGTCGGTGACGAAATCTTATGTAGTTGGACAAAGTGCTCAAGATAGAACTCTCCTAAGTCATTCCCTAAACAAATAGGCCGAAATGAAATAAATAAAGTGGGTCTAATTGGTCAATCTATCAACAACGACCGAATAGCGTCATATTTACCAGACCTAGAGCTAGATCAGCCTCTATAGTACCAAACTCAACAAATGACAAAAAATGATCTCTCCAACACTATATAGCTCTTAATGCCAATAAGTGAATGATTAGCTAAAATGTGTGAGATGTTTCTTTAGAAAAAAAAAAAAGAAAAAAAAACTTAGTAGATAATCACTTAACCACCAAGAAATTCTTAGAAACATGCAATTTGGGTAGATATGCATATCCAAATAATGAATTCCATAAACCTCTTTTGTATATCCAAAAGGATGAACCTATGATTGAGGATAATGGGCATACACATTTTAATTTAAGCCCTCTAATTCTTTCAAAATAGTCCTAAAAAAATATCTTATAATTCAATGACTCGGCAACATCTCTAATAATTATGTTAAACTTTAAATGTACATACTTGAGTTACTAAACATCAAGCGATACAGTTTCTTAAAGCAACATATGTCTCATAACATGCTCTAGGGTATGGAATTTCACCTCAAGTATATTATCCTCTCCAAAGATCAAGACCTTAGTCCCTGTCTATTCGACCCTTAATGTCACAGTAAAACTTAGTCCCTATTTTCTACAACGTTTCGTAAACTTATCTAAATGATTCAAACTAAATGGAATTTCATGATTGCATCTTATAATTCACAATAGGAGGGTGCCAACTTAGTGCATTAGCAAGGAGTCTATAGAGTCTTTAACTAAAAGAAAATTTTAGACTCTATCAAATCTTTACAAGCTTAAGTCCCCAAGATGAGTTCTCTATACACCACCAAGGGCACATTTTATATATGAGTACCAATATCCTAATATGAATTCCAAATGTTAGATGCCTAAGGTACAAATTCAAAAGAAAATGACCTCAAGAATGCTCCATATCACAATGTTACCTTAAATTATAGTCTCCTCAATTGCTCACTCTTATCCATTGTCTTACTTATCATACAGCTTAGAATCCTAAAGACAGTCAGTCTTTATAATTTCATGTCTCTATTGAACCTTAAAACTTTATAGGTAGCTTACTAAACTAAGTCTCCATTCACCTCATAGTCAACCAAACACTAGATAGAATACTCAAGCTTTCCACTATACTTGTAGTCAAGGAATCTAATCTTGGTCATATCAATATGTAAACTTTAAATTACGATCAACTTTACTCCAAACTTGGAACATAACACGTTCGAATTCTCTTTTTGAGTCAATATTCGCAGGAAAATGGTAATGACAATAACAATAATAATAGTAATAATAATATTACTGAAGATGATGATAATGATAACAAGAATGATAAGTCTCTCAAATGATACTAAGTTTTTATCATTACTAGGCTTTCTAAGCTCAAGGTAAATTACACATCAAACTTGTGGGTTGACTCCTACCAATAAGAAAAGAAGGCCAATAATTACAAGTTGTCATACTAATCTCGATTAGGAAAACAACATAGTCATGATGATGACTTGGAGAAAATTAAAATAATAAAATTAAATCAACTACATTATATTTAAAACAACACAAAACTTAAATCTTATAGTTTGGATCTAGGAGAACCTATAGGTTAGGGCCTACTATGCTTTTGAGTGTTTGTAGAAACTTTTGAGTGTTTTTCTTGCAACACAGTTTGGCAATCATCATCATTGGAGGTAAGAAGAACAAGTTCAAAAATCCTACAGAGTTAATACTTTTATATAAACTATCACCTAGGATAATGGATGGAATAAGTAGCAAAGTCCTAAGAGTAGACATCGCTTAGATTCATGCCTAGTGTACAAGTCTAACTCGATTCTCAATTGAAATCTATGCTTTGGAATAAGATGGTATGACCAAGAAATTGGGTCGGAATCCTCAAACCTTGCTATCACTTAAAGGCAACAGGATGAATAAAACAGAATAAATGACAAGGCCCTATAGCCTATAATTATCCTTCAAAATTTCATCATGATTATGAACTTCACCCCAATTCACTAATCCCTTAAACGTAGTGTGTTATCTCCTATCTGTGTAAATATTCCTTCGAGGATAGTTTATATTGCAAAAAATAGATGAGTAATATTTTCTGAATTTGGTCTTTTAAGATCATTCTATTCTTAGATACCGCCTATAAAACCCCCAAAATTGACAAGCACATCATATTTTCCTAATGCATAAGGACTACCATCCTAAGGCCCTTACTTACATAGGATATTAACAAAATCCCTCTATTTCTAAATCCATCATTATACTACTCTTCTTGTATGCTAAAGGACAAATCGTTCTCTATTAAAACCTAACCTGTATTTTAGCAATACATGGACCTTACATCATTTTCTTCTATCCACCAATCCTCATACATTTATAGCAGTCACATAGACCATATAGATCTATGAAAAACTAAACCCAAATATTCCGTAGTACACATGGCACCATGATCTAGAATCATAACTTAAAACTTAAACTAAGTAAGTATAATCTCAAATCTCCCATGAGAAACTTGGAATCAAAACATACCTATATAAATACATCAAGAATGTGTAATCTAAAAGTTCTATTAATACTTCCATAAGCAAACCGACAAAACTACTTGTCAATATATAATGACTTATCGGGTTCTTAGAAATGAAATGTTGTGGTAGACAAATGAAATTCATATTCTAGATTCTCGTCTCCTAATATTCTTAGGGTTATAAACCCTCTTCAATTGAGTCCACCATATATCAGCATGTCCCTCTATAAGAGGCAAACTCAATCCTATATTCTTCTGGCACTCCCATGGTTTTTAGGTGCTTCTTCATGGATTTCAACCAATATTTTGTTTGTTGATAGTCACCATCGCCATTGAATGTCAGAATCAACTCCCTATAGAACTCATGGAAATTGTTCTGCTTTCTATCATCAACATGTTGTATGTTACAAGCTTGTGTTGCCATTCCCTAAAAGGCTATATACATGGCATTCAGGACATCTTTGTTCGGAGCAGGTTGCGGGTTAATAGCTCTTCTACACGAACACATCTTCTAAAAAGAAAGGAAACTTAGACTATCAGTGATTTTTTGAGATTTGTATGTATGGGTAATTCCTAAGATTCAAAAACTTAGCACTTTGATACAAGATCTATCAAGACTTGAAAACAGGGCATGACGTAGAGGCATATTTTAAGAAAATAATTAAGTTATATGAAATATTTTAAAAACTTGTAATCAAATTTTAAATAGAAATTAGCTAAATATGATTTAATTATTTTCCTAAACTAATCCCCAAATAATAAAAACATAAATAAGAACGTTTAATTCAATTTCTGCTTATTTGTATAAAATGACCATTTTACCCTTAATGTATATAATTCTAGGTCTACTTATTTTAGGATATCTAAAACTTTTACTGAGTATTTAGAACTAAAAGAGTATTATTTTCAAAGAAAACGTCAAACATAACCGTTATAGATAAATGCCTCTGGCATCGGTTTAAGATTCGCATACAATCCCATGTTTGAAATATACAACAGGACATTTAAATAGTGTGATACAAACGACATCAACCATTGTCCAAAGTAAAAGTCCAAGAAAAAGGAAATAATAGAAATTAAGGTTATACATGCCTTGACTGAAAAGATCTTCACTCAAGGTCCAACCTCGCCTTAAAAACTATAATTCTCATGGTTTACTCAGTACCGTTCTTAACACCTCTTAGAAGCGTTAATTTAAAACACAAAAATGAGCGACAGGTCTTGTAAGATAACATTCAAACAAACTTTGGCATAGCAAAACAAATAAAGTGTTTAAATAAACAAAAGATAAACGAGTAAATGATTGAAAAATCAAGGATAGCAAGTGTAATAAAATAATTAAGAAAGAGATGAGAAAATTTTAATTAAATTCTTCGTTCCTATTTTATATATCATATACTTAACATACTTACAATGCTTCAACCGTTACCTATACTGTGGAGGCCCCCGATCGAGGTTTAGGAGCTTGCCCTAAGGTTACACTCTACATAACTTGACCTCTGTGGCTACTAAAAACCAACAAATGGGAGCTATATGTCCTCAGTAGCGTTTGAGTACCCTATTATGCTCAGAATTTCTTATTCTAAGTTTGAAGTATAATTTTCAAATTTATTTGTCAAAATATGAAACTAATTATATTTACATATTATATACATTTTGCAAACTCATAGCAATATGCAAAAATATATTTATAATAGTCTTGTAAGAAACATGCTTATCTCAAGATAACATTATTGACCAAAACAAAATAAATTGATTTTAGATCATGACTATCAAAAAAAGGGATTAGAAATCCTATCTCTCAATCTTAAGAACAATCTTTAAATCTTGGAACTAATTAACGTTAGCTCTACACGTCCTTGATCCTAAGGCATATGTAAAGACAATTAAAACTAAAGCTCAATATATAACCATGTTCTTAAGTAAATCATGTGCCAATTCATTTTACTAGTATGCCTTTAAAATTTTATGTAACTTTGAGACATGACGCAACTATATTTTACAACTATATTTTAAAATGAATTAAGGTTACATTTTTGGTCTAAAATTATTTAAAATTGATCCTAAGATGAAAAGGGTTTTAAAAGGTTTAAAAATTACAAAAATAAAGAAAACAACAAGGTTTTCAGGCCTGAAGATCCTTGGGACTGGCCCAATACTCTTCAAGCTCGAAGGCCCCTCAAAGAGGCCACAACTGGCGTATTGCCTTCTAGTGACCGGCCTGCCATCTTCAAGTAACCTGGAAGATTCCAAGTTTGGGTTTTCAAACTTTTTGAGCTCCGAGCTCGATTCGGGACATGGTTTTCACATTTTAGAGCATGGAAAACATACATTAATGATAGAATGACGTTAAATAACAATTTATAAGCTCATTAACATGGATTTAAACATCAAGATTCTAAGTTTGATCTTCACATACAAATGCAAAACTAAAACATACCAAGTTCGGGTTTTAACACTTAGATTGAAGAAATCTTTGACAAGCAGTGAGTAAGTTTTTTTTTTTTTTTTTTTTAAACAATAAGGACATGTTTCTAACACAAATATCAAATAAAAATAACAACAGAATCATTGGTTTTACTATTTCAACAAAGTTCTTATCACAACACTCAAAAACACAAAATATACATATTTTCTCCACAAAACTTAGCTTTAATCCGAAATAAGATGACATAAACCAAAGGAAGATTTCTTATTAAAGGAAAACAAATACAAAAAGGGATTAAGATTAGAAATACTAACCTTAAAATGCTTTGAAAAACTTGAAAATCAAACCATTAATGGTGTTTGAGAGCTTGGAGTGTCTTGGCCATTGAGGTGATGCATTTTTCTGATTTTTGGCAAAGAGGAGGGTTATCTTTTGGTGGTCTTTGCTATGTTTTTGTTGCAGCAAAATGAAGAAAGGGAGAGGGAGTTGGCATAGGAGAGAGGGAGTGTGAGACGTGGTGAGTGTGTGGGTTTTCTAATTAATGGGGTGGGGTCGCAATGTGGGGAATGTCTCATTGTATAGAGACTTAGAAAATTTCTGAAATGGGGTTTTTAGGAGAGGGGCTGCACGTGGATGAAGGGAGAGAAAGGGTGTGTGGGCCACTTTGTAATATGTGAGGGTAGATAGGTAAATAGCAGAAATGTTTTAAACTTGAATTTGTGAAAAAAATGTATTTTAATTTTGCAAATGTGTATTATTTTATGCAACATAAAATTTTCTACATTTTTCTAAATTAATTAGGCACATTACTCATGTAGATTAGTCACAAGATTAATTGTATTTTAGCTTGAAGGCGTTACACATTGCAAGGTCAGTGGGGGCACCGGAAAAGTGAAAAAAACCATTGCATTTATGTAACCTCTTAAGGGTACGCCCCTCTAACACATGCCCTGCAGGTATATGTTTTTAAGCTTGGGTTCGGCTTCTTTTTAATTGTACAGAAAGTTTTTTTTTTTATTTTTGTTTTTATGTTTTTAGGCCTCTGTTTAATGACGTCTTAACACCGTTTGTCGTGAACAAGCATTCCGTTTGTCGTCTCATATATTGACGGAATGGGACTCTAACTTCAACATAAAATTACTATATCATCCATAGCCTTTTTAACTTTTAAATAATGACTATTTCTTATTTTTTACCATTTATGTTTTAATGTAATAACATCATTTACTTGTTTTATTTCTACTTCAAAGATTTATTTGACTTTTTATTAGTTTTGTTGACGTTTAAACCTTACAGGTACATAAATTTTATTGTCTATGTATCTTAATTATTTTTTGAAGGGTAATGATTTAAATTTTCATATTAAAAAATTTATACCCGATAAATATATGCATAAAATGATAAAAAATAATTTGTATTTATTTCAATTATTGTTTTGGACACGACAAATGAATTCACTTAAAAAAGATTATACAGTAATTTAAGAAAAATAAATAAATCCTTCCTTAACTCTGTCTTTCCAAAACCAAACTAACAAAAGGGATAACTATAGATTTCTTTCTATCTTACCAAACAACCGTCAAAAAAACATAACAATCCATCTTTTCCTTGACATTCTCCTCGCTCCCGCCTTCACTTCTTCCATATTCACTAACCAAACATTAAGTGGTGTTCGACAGCTTTAATATTTTTTTTAGATTTATGCCATGATTTCTTTGTAGTTCGGATTGATGTAATATTTTGCTGATACATCGCTAGTCTATTTATGTGGTTTAAATATGAAACTCCAATGTTTGTAATATGCATCCAAATGAGGCCTTTTTTAAAGAAAAAATTTGTTAAATGTCATCTTTTAAAACATTTTTGATATATGAAATACATGTTTGAAACTTATTAATTCTCTTAGAGAATATTACGATATATAAAAAAGAAAGAGGAAAACAGAGTTGAAATAGTTTAAGGTTTGTCTATTTCAATTGGTTGAGAAAAAAAAAACCCAAACTAATTATTCTTAGAAAAAAAAAATAGTATGAGTAGTCATGCGATATAACTTCTTTACATGTGGTATAAATAAACACATTTTTTCAGAAACTCTGGCATAAAGTGCAATTCTCTCTTGCTTTTTTATTTTTATTTTTCTTTTTCTTTTTTTTGCCTTCCTCAGAATTTCTCTACCCACATACTAAGGAGTAAATTAAGTGGTACATCTCATCTTTACTACTACTATTATATTCTATCATTTTTTATTTTTTCCTCTGATTCATATTATTTTTTCAGCCAAAAGACTAAAATACCCTTACATAACATATGTTTTCTTAGTCTTATCTAAAATACTTTTGATCAATTTTGGCTTTATATTCTTTAGAAGTAGTATATTTCAAACTTTCTTACCAGTAGAATCCAAAAATAAGAGAAAATTACATGTTATACCATACTTTAGAAAGTTGTTTTTATATATGCCACACTTAGAAAAAGTTATATCCCACTATCATTTATATTATGTATTAAATTATGCTACAAACAAACATACATGGCATTTCTTAAACGTAAATCTTAAAAGAATTTCTGAAAAAAAAAAGAAAAAATTACAATATATAGCCAAATTATTGTAATAAAATCAAAATTCAATGTACTTTTTAGAATATCATAAAAATGTCCCAGTGAAATGGCAATTAATTTACTGATATCATATTTTTGTAGTATATAATTATATAGTAATTGTTTTAATGATAATTTGATAATATCATTTTGGGATATATATATATATATATAATATTTACAAACACAAGTTATCTTTTAATTCAATAAATATAATTAGGTCATTTGTCTTATTAACTTGAAAAAATAGGATTAATAAGACATGTGGCCTTCTTTTATTTGTAGAGTTAAAATATGTCTTTAGTTTATGCATATTCTTTATATGTCATACTGTATATGTATAAAGACGTTAATGAGCTTAATAACAATATTGTTAGTTTTATTTTTTTTTTCATAGAATAATGATAATATACGTGTTTAAAGTTTCAAACGGATGATGACATTTTTATATAAAAAAAATCTTTAGAATTAGAGTGTTTGTTGCTTAAATTCAAATTGATATTGAAAAGAACAATTTTAAAATTCTCTTACCTAAAAGATGAAATTTTTTTATTAAAAAATTGACATCCAAAATGTCATTAAATTAATGATATGCCAACTTTTATATATTTTTTCATAATCTAATGAAATTATCGACTTCAATGGTTTTATTAATGTAATCATATGTTATTAAATTAATGATATTCTTTTATTAAGTTTCCGCTTCTTGTGTTGTAAGAAATTTATTGACGTACTTTAATGGTTTTATTAATGTAATTATATCACATTAAATTAATGATATTCCTTTATTAGGTTTCTACTATTTAATGATAATCTTTGAATGATATAAACAGAGTACTTAAAATTTTAAAATTTAAAAAGTGAATGGTAAAACAACACATTAACATAATAAGAAAAAAAATAAAGGATTACATGTATATTTTTCTTTTGCAATTTACCTATTCCAAAAATAGAAAATTTGTTACAAAAACTACATACATGATAATATCTATTTAAAGGGTATTTTATGATTCTCAATATATCTAATTTTAACAAAGAGACATATAAGTGATATTTATATAATAAAGACATAAATTAATTTACTCTCTTAAAAAAAAAAAAGGTTGATCGTGTAATTTTCCTGAAAAATAATGCCACTGAAAGCGCTACTTTTCAAATTGACGCCCCGAAAGAGCCCAACTCGTAAACTTGCCAGCCAGGTTTTAGGCCCATACAAAATCCAAAAAGAACCCACGGCCCACATACTAAAAATGGCCCGCACACATATATAACCATCCCGGAACAAACGAAACTCCCCCAAAACCCTAAACTCGTCTTCCACGTTCCCACTAACGGCCGTTCAGGGTTGGCGAGAGGGAAGAAGGAGAAGCCGAAATGGTTTCAGGGTCAGGAATCTGCGCGAAGCGCGTGGTAGTGGACGCGCGGCACCACATGCTTGGACGGCTGGCGTCGATCATCGCGAAGGAGCTCCTGAACGGGCAGAAGGTGGTGGTGGTCCGGTGCGAGGAGATCTGCATCTCCGGTGGCCTCGTTCGCCAGAAGATGAAGTACTTGAGGTTCCTCCGCAAGCGCATGAACACCAAGCCCTCTCACGGCCCCATCCACTTCCGCGCTCCCGCCAAGATCCTCTGGCGCACCATCCGCGGGTACGTCGAAATTCCGGTCGATTTCTCCTTTTTCTCTGTTTTTGCCGCCAAAAATGGTTCAATTCAAGGTTTTTATTGAATTTGAGGTTTTTTTGTTGTTGTTTTAGAACTTTATGGTTAGAGAAAGAATCTGAAAGCTGCATTTGTCTAGGGTTTATCTAGATTTATTGGATTGAGTGTCATTTTGTGCTACATTGTCAGGATTGATTTGTGATCGACTGAAATTAGGTTACGAGTTCTTCACTTTGGTCCGGAAGTTTTGCCTTTTTGTTGTGTTGAATCGAGAGAAAAAGCTATGAAATGTTTGATTTGGGAAGGGATAGAGTTAAGGGAGAGTTAGTGAGAGTGAAGATTTTTCGGGACCATTTCTCGTAGTTAATGGCTTGAGCTTACGATATTGTTGTTTGAGTATTTAATTAGAGCTTAAGAAATTGACATGTTAATTGTTGTTCGAGTATTTGGTGTTTCTAGTGAAAAATGAAATCGAAGCTAAATAAATCAGTTTGATGTGGAATATTGACTTTTCTGAATAATAATGACATTGTGTGTTTATTTTCTGTTGCTAATTGACGCTATGTTCATCTGCCTTGGAATTTGTTAGTTGACAGGGACGACCAAGCGACGGTATTCAGTTTACTTTTTTCTGATTAGTAAATAAATTTGCTGCTGAGGTTGATGAACTTTGTTATGTATATCTTATTGTCTTGGAAGGCCACTTATAGAATATAGAGGTATTTGATTCTATGTTTTTATATATATACATATCTATTAGGATGATTCCTCACAAGACTAAGAGAGGTGCTGCTGCTCTTGCTCGTCTGAAGGCGTATGAGGGTGTCCCACCTCCTTATGATAAGATGAAGAGGATGGTGATTCCTGATGCTCTCAAGTGAGTTTTCTCATTGAGCTGCATTGCTTGAAATTCAAGTTTCTTTTATTTGTATAAGGAAATGACGTGTTTTTTTTTGGGAATATGTGAAAAAAATAGGGTCTTGAGGCTCCAAGCAGGACACAAGTACTGCTTGCTGGGCAGGCTTTCATCCGAGGTTGGCTGGAACCACTATGACACTATCCAGGTCAGCAATTGTTTCCCTTTGTTGTTTTTCATTTGAGCTTTGTTGGATGTCTTTTTGTAGCATTATCAAATGTTTGGGTGAGTGTGGTTTCCATTCATTCTTTTCTGAATCTGTCGAGTGATTGAACTGTATTAGCACACTTTGGAGAATCGAAGTGTTTCCATCTATATTCTATGATTTGATAGTTGATTGTTTTGTAATGCATTTGATTTTATGAAAAGTAAAATTCACGTTTAGTTTACGTTTTTTTTTATGTTTGTTATGGTTCTCCTATTCTGTAGGAGCTTGAGAGGAAGAGAAAGGAGAGAGCTCAGTTGGCCTACGAGAGGAAGAAGCAATTGAATAAACTTAAGGTCAAGGCTGAGAAGGCTGCTGAGGAGAAGCTAGGCTCCCAACTCGACGTTATTACTCCCATCAAATATTGATCCGAAGACGCATGGTTTTTGGAATGAGAAAGTTGCGGAGAATTGAGCTTCTGCCAAATTTGTTTTCAATTTTGAGACTATGTTCTTTTTGGGAGCGTTTTGTAGTAATTTTTTAAATGAAGTTCGTGCCTATACATTTGTATGCAATGCAGCTTTTTTGAAATTAGCTAAGTTGTTACTTTATCAACTAATTAGTTGTGCCTTTTTTTAAACATAGTTTGATTAGTTTCTTAATCTGCTATGACAATCCCCTAGTCCTACTTAAAATGTTATGCTGTCGGAAATGCATTGAAGTACATGGGAGATTTTGTAAACTGAAAAGAGTTTTAGCTTGTGTATTTTCACGAGGTCAAACTGAGGATATGCATTGGCATTTTTTGTTATCTCAGGGGAAAACAGATGTATTTGTAACTTCTAAGCCACATGGTTCAGCTGATATTAGCGAGATCCGTTTGCAGCATACGTGTGATGTAGAAGCAAATACGGGCATCATTTGGCGAGAAGGGCACTTAGGGTATCCATATTAGGGATTTTTTCTAATCACTATTGTCCTTTGAACTTATTTTACATTAGCAATTTGTTCTTTGTCCTTTAGTTGTACCATGCACTTACAAATATTTGATAGGAATTGACATGTGATTTTTACAAAGGTTGTGGAGTAAAAGCAAGTATGAAAGGCTTTTTGTGATGAATGTTAGTTCAAATATATATTTGAAACTAAGTTGGTTAAAAAATTTTCTATTCTCACAAAAACATAATTAAAGATATTAATTATAATAAATATAGGTTAAAATACATAACAATGACATTTATGTTTGTAATCAAGTATTATTGTGTAAGTTACATATCAATTTTAATAAAAGAAAAAAAAACTAAGTTACCATGAATTTGTAGGTAATTTGCCACAAATTTTACAAGTTTAGGGTGTTTCAAGAGAAATGTTTCAAGAGAAATTTGCTCATGTATGACAAGCTCGGGGGTAACATTGTAAAACACCCAAAAATAATATTCAAGAAAGGCAATTAGGGAGATACAAATAAATTAGGGTATTGACTATTCTATTAATCGGTGTAAAAATCATTCCATTGGAAAGGCTGTTCCCATGTACTTGTTCAACCAAACATAATATTTGCATTGGATTAGTTTTAAAAATGCCCCCTTAAACTATGTTGTTAGTGTCATTTTGTCCTCCAAACTTAAAAATCCACCAACTTCCTGCACAATGAAATGTTTGTCAAAATCTCCCTTTGGCATAATTTAGTTAATTTGTGATGATGCAGTATTAAAATCTAATTTGATGTATAAACATCAATTATCTTCAAAAAGTTCGAAAAAAACTCAAACTTTTCTTAATATTAAATTAAATTGAAAAGAAAAGTATCTAAAAAGGCAAAAAAAAAAAAAAAGAAATTTATTTTCCTATCTACATTTCCCTCCTCTTCTTTAACTTAAATTCTTACGCGTACAAAGAGTATACTACTGACATGTCTTTGCATACATAATAAAATCAATGAAAATATGAAAGAAAAAACAAGAAAAACAAAAGAACATTGCCGATAGACAGAGCCAAACAAATTCTAACAAAAAGTAGGGGTGGTTACTCTATATATTTTGATATTGAAAATCAAATTTTGGAATTGAAACTGATGATTCTTTTATAAGTGAGGCAGGATATTCTTTTCATAGCTATCAGACCTCTAGTTATCTGAATAATATATTAAAGAATGATGATACTCGTTATGATCGTTACGTGTATAATACTAAATACAATTAAAATAATCACATTAATAATTGCATTGGCAGTTATTTTTGTTATCAAATCTGTATTGATAGTGACATTTTAACTAGCAGTGACGATTACTATGACAGTTACATTTATAGTAATATTTGCGACGAAAGAGGAAATAGTAATGAAAGCAAGAGTTCCAGTATAAGAACTAGTGTGGATGATAGTAATTGAGAGGTGAAAATTAAGTCTCATACACTTCTTTAATATCACTAATGTTTTGTACCACTTTTTTTCAAACCTTTGATTCACACCACTTTTGATGTATAATATGTTCAAATTATCTATACAAAAAATCTCACAACCCACGTCTTCCTCTCTCTTCCCACACTCTTTATTTCACTCTCTTTCTTCTCTCTACCCGTGCCTCTTTCTCTCTCCTCTCTCTCTCTTTTTTATTTCCTAAAACTGGTATGTTTCAATTTTTTTTCATAAAAGTGATTGGAAACAAAAGTGATACCATAGAAGTGGTATTTATAAAATAGACCTAACAAAATCTATCAAATGAGCGGGCCTAAAATTTTTAAGTTATTTTTCTCTTTAATTTGATGGTAAGAACGTTTGAGCATTCTAGTATAATTTAATGGTAATTAAATTTATAATTTAAATTAGATTTTAATATTGTAAATTTAGTATCGCATCATCATAGACAAGGAAATTTTTAACATCTCATAGCTCAGGGAAATTAATTGGTGTATTATAAAGTTGGGAGCCAAACTGATACTAGTAACATTGTTTAGGGATGATTTTAAGATGAAATTTTTATGCCGTAGGTCCCCATATTTTGTAACCTTTGGCACTAGGGTCCCATTTTAAGAATTTAAAAATACTTAGGTCTCCAAACTCTTAATCTTTTAGCACCTAAGTCCTCATTTTATGAATTTAAATACTCAGATTCTTCAATTCTTAATTTGTTAGCAGTGTTAGTCTTCATCTTATTTTACCATCAAATAACATAATAGATGTCAATATTTTAAGGCTTTTCTACTCCTTAGATCTCGAAAATATATATTTTAACAGATAAGTCCCCAAAAGTTATCTTTTTTTTTTTTCTTTTAAGTGTAAGTCATTTTTTTTTTCCAAAACTAATATTTAATTGCCTGACATAAAGTTAATGGCAATAAATTAAGGGATTGATTATAAATTAAAAAAAACAAGAAAATCATAAAATGTCTAATATTAAATTACAATGATGTAACTAAATAATTGTGTTAGAACAATATTTAGTAGTTTAAATACACACTTTTCTTTCCTAAATATCTTTAATATAATTAAGGATAATAAAAAGCATATAATCGAATAGTATATAATTAGACAATTAATTATTGTATTTGTTTTTAGCTATATTGTTGTGATTTGAACCAACTTAACTAAAATATAATGAAAAGGGTGACTAATTTTCTCAATGACATTTGTGAACTTTTTCAATTTATAATCAATTACGCGTCATAATCATCATAATTAAATTTTTTTCTAGGGTATTTAAGCATTATTTTAGACAAAAAATAAGTTACACTTCAAAAAAAAAAAACAAAAAAAAAACTTTTGCGGACCTTTATGTTAAAAAAATATACATTTTTAGAACCAAAAAAAAAACTCAAAATATTAATATGTCTTATGTTATTTAACAATAAAAAGAACATGAGTGTTAACGATGTCAACAAATTAATAGTTTGAGGACTCAAATATCTTGATTTTTAAAATAAGGACTTATAGTATCAATAAATTAAAAGTTCAAAGGCAAAAGTGTCCAAAATTTTAAAGTATGAACTAAGATGCCAGCAAATTAAGAGTTTAAGGAACTAAGGCTCCGTTTGGTTTTATTTTCAAAATTTTTGAAAATGTTTTCACACATTTTTTGAGGCAAAAATTTTAAAAACACTCTCAGCAAAATTCACAAAAAATTCATATTTTTCAAAACAAAAATATTTTTACATATTTTGAAAACAATACCAAACAGCCCCTAAGTGTCTAAATTCTTAAAATAATGACCTAAATACTAAAGTTGTAAAATTAAACACCTATGACATAAAAATCTCTTTTAAAATTAATTCTTAAAAAATATTTTGCTATTACCTCTCAACCATTATACTTTACATTTAATAGGGCAAATGACTTACCATTTGTTCCCAGTGAACACCCCCGAAAGTAGCTTTAACAGCTACCATTGCTGTCATAGCAAGTATTTCATCTCTCTGATGGAAACAACAACGTGATGACAACTAATGGATGTAGAGGTGCAACTAATGCACCGTAGAAGAGGTCTATATATTATTTATTTATTATGAAATTTATGATGTTCTATTATCATCATCGTCATCCTTATTGTTAAAATTTTTATTTAATTTAATATTTTTATTGGTGAGGTTTTTAATTTCTTACTTTCAACTATTTGCTTTATTTTTGTTAAAAAGTACTTTTGTTTCTTGTTTGTTTTCAATTTTTTTTTGTTTGTCGAGCACGACACAAATATAATAGACCATGGGCAAACTTAATGCCATAAAGCGCAAGGGGCCTAATGCTCAACATGATTATTAAATCAAAAATTGTAAAAATTATCATTTTTTTAAAACTAATTGTAGTAAATATCAAATTTTAAAAATATCTGTAGTAAATGTCAATTTTATGATACAAATAATCTATCTACCTCTTTATTTATAGTGTAAATTATTCTTATTTACACAATAAATAGATTGATGGTACAAATAATGTATTTACCTTCTTGTTTACTGTGTAAATATTTCTTATTTATATAGTAATAAGTTGTTTACATTGTAAATCTAACATTTACTATAAATATTTTTAAAACCTAATATTTACTTAAAAAAGTTTAAAAAATATGACATTTCTATCATTCTCCTATATGAGTATCACCAATAACGCTAATGAGCCCAAAATAATTAGATTTGATTGATTTAAAAAACCCATTTTGCATCTCTAAACTTAGAACAAGCTTTTTAGTTTCCGCTTTAGTTAATGACTACTATTGTTTTTGAGGACGGGCTTCACAACGTGACTGAAAGACAACAAGCATTGGTGTCCCTTTAGCCCTCGGAATGAGGCTCCTGCCCAGAGCATATGTATCTATGAAAGCCTCAGTTGGGCTTGGAAAGAAAGGGAACAACATATACGAAGTCCAAGCAAAAACAAGTCCTTGCTCACTACCTTCAATCAAGCCTAAAAAAAAGCAGGTCACGGCCGAAAAAGGAAAAGACAAATTGATTGTGTGCCAACACACCGATTTCTCATTACTTTTTACTATTTAGAAGGTTTCTCTCTTTTGTGAATGAGCTTGCATTAAACGATGAACTTCTATTTACTTCTCTTGAAGGCCTGCTCCAGGCGCGCTACTATTCATACTAGACAAAAAAATGTTTTTTTTTTTTTAATATATATTAGATATGCATCTTTATGCCCATCATTAGCAAAACTAAGGGTGGCAAAATCGTGTTCATGTCGACATGTTTGTAGCACGACACGATTAGGCCAAACACGAATATGAACACAACACGATTAATAAACGTGCCAGAAATATAAATACAAACACAATCCGCCTATGGTATGTGTAACACGGCACGATATGATTAATACGTTACTAAATGGACCGTGATGGGTTGATACGATAACAACACGAATATGACACGTTTATAACCCAGTTAACTAAAAATTAAAAAAATTTAAAAAAACTAAAAACATTAATTAAAAAATAAAAAACCAATAAAGAAAATTAACAAAAACACAATATCTAATTAATACTAACCTACTACAAATATTTTAAATATTTTTATTTTTAAGTTTAAATATGTTATAAACGAGCAGGTCGGGTCATGTAGTGCCGTGTCGATACGTTTATGGTCCGTTTAATTAAAGATGTTATGACGTGTTAGCACGAATCTAACCCATTTATTTTCGTGTTATTCGTGTTAACCCATTTTTGGCCCAAGTAATAAACGTGCGGTTCAAACCCGTTTATCTCATGTCATTTTCGTATTGTATCATTGTACCGTGTCTAAAATTGCTGGCCCTAAGCAAAATCATGGAGTCTGCTTTTTGGCTTACAAACGTATTAGGCTAGGCATAAATATATAGGGGCTACTACAGCACTCGGGTGGATAGTTTGCCCAATTAATCTTAGCCTTCCACATGTAATTCAACGGCTGTGATGAGTAATAGAGGCGCAGAAACAGTTGTTTACTTGTTGCTCCATGTAACCGGTTAAAGCGTGCTTTAGGTTTAAAATAAGACAAAAGAAGATTACTCATATTTGGGCCTATAAAAACCCTAACTCGGGTTAGGCCTACAATTATATAACATAGTGATAGAACCACCTCAAACCATCATCAACGTAACACACACTAGGAAATCATGGCACGTGCAAGGCACGTGTTTCATTAGAACCAGCTTTGATAATTCTTTGAGTTTTCATTTTGTTGAAATGTTATTCAATACAAACGAATAATCAAAAAAATTACTACGCAATAAAAGGGTTTAAAAAAGAGTTCGTGCTTAACTTTCCTTAATTATTACTTTAGCTTTAAAGGTACATATAGACGACTTTTTAATATATATATATATATATATATATATATTTTGCATTCAAACAATTTGAGCCTTTTCTCCATATAACCATCTCACTTATCATTATTAGTAGATATATGAATTATAGATAACATTATTTTCTTACCGTATAACCAGTTGGTAAAAGATAAATTTCATTACTAATTGAAATATTATTTTTTATTTAGACATCTTTGTATGTTTCACATTCATTTTGGCCTAGAATGTATTTTGTTAATGAATTTTAAACAAAAAAATTATAGTTATACATTAGAAAATATTAAAGTTATAAAAAATATGGACGTCTAATTAGTAGTGTAGTAAGAAATTGACCATTGATTAATCTTAGGTTTAGGACTTAGATTTGAGAGAAAATTACGTGTCATGCCACATTTTTAAATTATGAAAATTCCCCTGGATTTTAGTCCACTCTATTTGTGCTGAGTTTTAGTAAGGACTGTTAAATAAAAAAATCTTCACAATTTTCAATTCTCAAAATATTAACAATTTGAATCCTTCAATTTATTTTCAAACTTTGTTATTACGAATCTTTTTAACATGTGGAAGGTAAAAGAACATTTTTCCAAGTGTATAATCGAAGACAACATAGAAAAATTGTTTCTTAAGTTGATATTTTAAAATTGTTTAGTACAACCTAATTATTTACTACTCGTGGGATATGATATAAGTATACATGTGTGTGAAGGAAAATAATGTTTAAGTACACGCTTAGCCTCACTCAAAAGTAGGTGGCATTCTTCCTCCCTTTATATTAAAAAAATGATGTTTAAGTAGGAGAACGTTTGAAAAAACAATACCTCATTACAACAATTGAAAGAAAAAACGTAAATTACTTTAGCAGGAAAAGAGAGGAAAAAGAAACCATAAAAGTTACATTTTTTAAAATAATATTATTGAAAAATTGTAAGAGAAGTACTGTAGTTTGGCACCTTAGAGATTATTTTAACAGGAACAAACAAAACGAAAAACGTTTTTGAAGAAAATATAAATTTCTAATTTTGAGGGAATTACTACAAAAAGAACAGTGGCCTTCAACAATAGGATCTACTTCTAAGAGTCTTATTTGTGTGTCTTGCGCAGCTATATAAAATTATCCAACATTAGAACCCTAAAAAATACTCTTTTAATTTATTGAATTTTGGCGAATGCTTGTCACGTAAACAAAAATACAAATTCCTCAAAAAAAAAAAAAAAGAGAGACAAATTTTACCATAAACTGTTAGAACTCTATTTGGCCCATGGGTCATTAAGACAAAGAAAACCACATATCCAAATTGTGGAATAACTGCCTCACGTGCAACGGTTATTTACAAACCGTTGCAACACCGTGCGATGGTCACGGTTATAAAGATCATTGGGTCCCTGAGCATGCAATTTTACAGACTACACCATCAAAGGAAAATTGAGAGTGCTCAGAAAAAAATTTTCAAAACAGAGAGAAATTCGTCGAAAAACAGAGCAAGAAAAAGTAATGGCAGGAGGTAATAAATTTGGATCCAATTTGCTTCCGCTTGTGTAAATTCAATCATTTGTGAATATTAAGATTATCATTTGGTATCAGAGGTTGGGACATATCTCCATTGAAAGAATCAAGAGGTTAGTGAATGACGGAGTACTAAGTACTTTGGATTTTACTGACTTCGAGACTTGTGTTGGTTGTAATAAGGGAAAGCTAACCAACAAGTCTAAGAAAGGTGCCAAGAGGAGTTCAGAAATATTAGAGATCATACATTCAGATATTTATAGTCCAGACATGGACTCATATGGTCCGAAATACTTCATCTCTTTCATAGATGACTACTCACGATACATGTATCTCTACTTGCTTCATACAAAGGACGAAGCATTGAATGCATTTAACGTTTTCAAGGCTGAAGTAGAGAAACAATGCGGCAAGCAAATTAAGATCGTGAGAACAGATAGAGGTGGAGAGTACTACGGTAGATACACTGAGCATGGACAAGCACCTGGTCCTTTTGCAAAGTTTCTTCAAGAGCATGGGATAGTTGCCCAGTACACCATGCCTGGTTCCCCAGATCAGAATGGTGTGGCAAAGAGAAGAAACCAAACATTAATGGACATGGTGTGGAGTATGCAGAGTAACTCCATTCTTCCTAGATCCTTGTGGACTGAAGCTCTTAAGACGGCTCTATGTATATTAAACCGGGTTCCGACTAAGGCCGTCCCAAAGACTTCGTTTGAGTTATGGAAAGGTTGGAAACCGAGTTTGAGACATATACGCGTTTGGGGATGTCCGTCTGAAGTAAGAGTGTATAACCCACAAGAGAAGAAGCTAGATCCGAGGACCATTAGTGGGTATTTCATTGGATATGCCGAAAGGTCTAAAGGATATAGATTCTATTGTCCAACTCACAGCACTAGATTTGTGGAATCAAGGAACGCCAAGTTTCTTGAGAATGACTTGATTAATGGGAGCGATCAATTTCGGAACATAGTTTCTAAAAAGGATCATACTGAAGCTCAACCATCTACATCAGGTGATAGGTTGATTATTGTTCATAACACTCCTATAGTGCAACCGAGTGTTATGCAACCGATCATTGAAGTTCCACAAATTGCTGATAATAATCTAGAAAATCAAGTTGCTTAAGAACCACAAGAAACAATTGAGCAACAAGTTGAGCAACAGATTCCTCAGGAAAATGTTGAGTCAACATTAAGGAGATCTACTAGAGAAAGGAAATCAGGAATTTCTAGTGATTATGTTGTGTATCTACAAGAATCGGACTACAACATTGGAGCCAAAAATGATCCTGAAACGTTTTCATAAGCCATGAGTTGCCAAGAATCAAAACTTTGGTACGATGCTATGAGGGATGAGATGGATTCTATGGCATCCAATGGAATCTGGGATCTTGTCGAGTTGCCTAATGGTGCAAAAGCCATAGAGTGTAAATGGGTCTATAAAACGAAGAAAGACTCATTGGACAACATCGAAATATATAAGACAAGACTCGTCGCCAAAGGATTCACTCAGATTTATTGCAGTTAGTTATACTCAATATAATAAACTTTATCCCATAGGAATTTTTATTATATTGGTATGACTAATTGGAATAAAGTATCAAATTATATTTTCTAATTTACCCACAGGTATTAGAAAAAGGAACATAATTTGATATTTTTATCATACAGTAAAATGAGTCTAATTGAATTAGAACTTTAGCCCACAGGCAAGTTTTATGTCATAGATTCATGATTTTTATGCATGGTTTACATTGGTAAAACATGATTTATGTCTATTAGTCTCAATATTTTGG